>CABFVX010001761.1:67531-85424 GCA_902151425.1 Timema shepardi
AGATTTATCTGATTACCAAACCCTTCCTTCACCTCTGACAAGACATCTTGTGAATGTGGGGAATGCCAGGCCTCCACCGTGGTTCGGATTCCACGTTAAACTGTAGGTCCTCCATTTCATCTCACAATCACCCTACCATTACACATTAGCGTAAGTGCGTATGAACCGAACGGGTAGTAAGACGCGGTGCTAATAGTAATAATAATGATAATAATAATAATAATATTAAAAGGTGTGTGTTTATCGAATTTTCTGGAATTGTTTTATTTCAATGAGTTTGATGGGGCAGTCTTATTCTTTCTCATTATCTGGCTAGGCATCAATCACTTGATTAAAGATACTGAGTGTGATTATAAAGTTAAAAATCAAAGATAAGTAGCTTACGGAGTATACAGACTAAACTTAAACCAGTGCCACCAGGGTCTCACCAACACGACCCAACTCTACTTACACACAGTAGGGATTTACCCATCGTCCTTCACGATGATGCGACCATGTTTTTGTTGACATGTTGTAGTCGTGGACCAGCCCACGACCCTGGATGTTCGCAATGAGTATTTTCTCAGCCTCAGTCTCACTTTGTCACTGTCTACTCTCAGATGTCTGTTCACGATTGAAGGAATAATAATTTAACCGCTTGGGAGTTTAATATACGGCCAGTGCCACCACGACTGGCGGATTCTTGACTATTAGTTCCCACAAGGTCATGGACAAGACTGATGTGGTTGTGAGTCAACCTCGTGTGAACCCGCCTTTAAGATCTTGACTTACGCAGGTTATTCGTTCCAAAAGTTTTTATCTCAGGTCAAATGGTACTTAGTTACTATGTATTTTTGAAACATATGTTTGTTTAAAAGGGTAACTAAAGATAAACAGACTCTGCTCGTGAAGAGAAAACTTTGAGAAAATTACTGGCTCTCATTGAAGAAGCAAAAAAAAAAATGAAGATGACACCATCAGTTGTGTATCAACTTACTAGGAGCGTCATCAATTACGTTCAAAGTGGCGCTTTACACATGGCGTTGTTAAGGTTGAGCCGAAGTACCGCACTCACGTGTCTATGAATCCGTGCCCCTCAAATCCGTGAAAGTGGAAAATTTAGTGTAGAACTCTATTACATTCCAGCCAACTCTATATCTATTAAGGTGCGGTGGAACAGAACGTGAGTTAAAGTCAGTATTTTTGCAGTTTTAAAGGTGAAAATACATTTTAAGTAAATGACCTGAAGGTCTAGAGGTAATGTGTTGGACTTCTGCGCTGGAGGTTTGGGGTTCAATCCTCAGTCCCGGCACAGATTTATCTGATTACCAAACCCTTCCTTCACCTCTGACAAGACGTGTATTAATCGCAACTAGTGAATGTGTGCACTGACAGGCCTCCGCCATGGTTCGGATTCCACGTCCAATGTAAACATGTCATTTGTGGGCGTATCAAAATGAAACAAACGAAACTTTTGGCGGAACAATCCGAAACAAACGATTGCAATCATAAAAACTTGAATTTTGAAGAGTTGGGGGTTACAGTGAAGTTGGCCCCTTACGAGTAAGCAAAGCGCCACAAGTTCACGTCCCATTTGTGCAAGAACGAATGCGGAACAAACGAAACTTTTGGCGGAACAATCCGGAACAAACGATTGCGATCATAAAAACTTAAATTTGTATACGTGTGGGGGAGGAGGAGGCTACGTTGACCCTCCAATATAAACATATTAATTGTTAGCCTATCAAAACGGAGCAAACGAGATTGTTTGCGGAAAAATCCGGAACAAACAATTGATATCATAAAAATTTGAATTTTTAAAAGTTGGGGGGCTACCGTGAAGTTGGCCCCTTACGAGTAAACAAAGCACCACAAGTTCACGTCCCATTTGTGCAAGAAAGAATGCGGAACAAACGAAACCTTTTGCAGAACAATCCGGAACAAACGAAGAACAAACTATTGCGATCATAAAAACTTGAAATTTTACAAGGGGGGGGGCTACCGTGAAGCCCCCCCCAATGTAAACATATCATTTGTGGTCCTATCAAAACGGAACTATTGCAATAATAAAAACTTGAATTATTAAAATTTGGGGGCTACCGTGAAGTTGGCCCCTCCAATGTAAACATATAATTTGAGGGCCTATTAAAACAGAACAAACGAAAATTTTTGCGGAACAATCCGGAACAAACGAAGAAAAGATGATTGCAATCATAAAAACTTGAATTTTTAAAAGTGTGTGTGTGGGGGGGAAGGGCGCAACTTTATGGATGTATTTTCATTTGACAACAGCGACGATGCGATGTCTGGTTCGTGGCTTGGGCCCACTACCTACCTTAGTTCAAGTCCATTCGCCACTGGAGAGGTAGTAATTGACAGCTAACAAAAATGACCAGATATACTCTTATATATCCATTCGCCAAACTATATGATACGCAATAGTATTTGTCCCTTTTGGCAATATAAACTTTAACAACAAACTATTTATTTTTTAAATAGTTTTTACATTATTAAAACATGAACTTATTAAAATAACCGTTTGGGTGTTTCTTTTTTATAGAAGCAACGTCTGCGGTTCACTTAAAAATGCTATGAAAACGAGAGCTTCTAAGAGGCAGCGTTCTCTTCACAAATTAAGATCAAGATTAAACACAGCCCATTAATGACGTCATACAAACCATCTCCGGTTGTATTCATGCACGTTTACCAAATAAAAAGTTTTATTTTCAAACAAATATTTTGTATAGGTTTTTCTCTGAATTATAAAAACACATTTACGCTATTTTGGTGGCCAGTTATAAAAAAGATACATGTGTAAATATAATACTTTTTAATCTATTATTTCATGTACTATAATGTAGTGTTGCCACAACCACAAAAAAGTTTTATTAACATGTGTTGTTCTTTCGATAAGTTAAGAAGAAGTCAATTATACAGTCAGCCTTAGGGAAGTGTAATAATTAATTAGAAGATTTAATTAACACTTTTGATTGATAATATAGTATTACTAAGAAAACGTTAACTATTTTCAGCTAGATTAACTTTGGTGACTTTCAACCAATGTTTGCAATGAAAATCTTCTGCTAGCTGTCAGTTACCACCACTCCAGTGGCGAATGGACTGTAGGTGTCATCGTGGGATGAAATGGAGTCTTAAGGTGGGGATGAAGGTAACGCGAGAAAAGGCCAGTGTTTAGCAGTTTTTATGGCAAAACTTTTTTGTACAAAATAAATAAAACAGTGCTTCTATAAAACAAAGAGTTTAATTTTTTTTTTCACAAGGTGACATCAACAGTTGATGAATATCTGTCCAGAGCATAGCAGCATTAGATTAGAAACTTTTTAAACGAAGAGAAAAAGTTGTCATTAAATTCCAGGACACCCTTGACAGATATTCAAGAAATGTTTATCACCGTGTGAAGAACATTATACTCTTATGTTTATAGTGAAGCAATGTTTGATTGCTTTTGAACAAAAAATGTGTTTATGTAAAAGTGCAAAAACACTGCTCTCAACTCACGCCTCCTACATCCCACCTCAAATTATATAGTTTATAATATGTCAGGTATATACTTAGTAGAGAGAGAGCGCTATCTTACCTTTAACAATGTTAAAAACCCACGCCGGTGGGTAAATGATCTAAATATCAAGCTAATTCAGTCTGGTTTGCCTGTGAAGGGAGATCGGGGTTTAAACTATGGCCAGGTATACTGAGAGTAGTTTTCCTTAATAGTTTCACAATCTACCTCCACGAAAATTTGGATACACTTCCTTTAAAACTCTACCGTCTTCATCCTTAACCCATTTGCGTTATTAGTGTATGTGTTACACCCCAATAGTGAAAATGAAAATTTCATGAATTGGGCAAATTTCTACCCATTCCGTGAACTGGCTTCACCGCTTAGCCATTCAACGAACTGGGCGAAAAGTGCATTAATTCTTGCCCATTTCATGAACTGGAACTTCTCGTACTTTCTAATACAAGCTCAACTGAAATTCGTTTTAAGATTTAGGGCCAGTTTCATAGTCAAATTTAGTACGCCTCAAGTGCGGCGCTACACTAAGTTCATGACAACACCTACTAAGACCAGAATGGAATGAGCCAGTTTCCTATGTGAGAACGGCCCATTCCATTCTGGTTTAGGTATGTGTCATGTACTTAGTGTAGTGCCGCACTTGAGGCGTATTAAATTTGACTATGAAACTGGCCCATTATATCAAACTAGCCCAACTTAACTTAATCCAACCTTCCATTCTGAAACGATTAAAATTAGATTAACTTAAAGACCAAACATGTATTTCGCTTGACCATTTCACGGACCGGGCTAAAACTCACCCAGTTCATTAATTGGGTAACGATTGGGGCTGCTCAGTTCATGAACTGGGCAGCACAAGCGCTGCACAATTCAACAAGTGGACTATTTTTCGACCAGTTCGTGAAATGGTCACGAGAAGAGATCAGAATGTAAGTTAATCATCTAACTCTTACGGGTACTAAGCCACGGAGAGAAACAAAGCAAGTGTTTTTTTAACGTTAGATTTGATAATCAAGTAAGTAATTTCATTCAGAATTGTTCTAGATGCATGTTTTTCTATTTTAATTATATAATTCTTTAATTTGAAAAATGACACCTGGGCACGGGAATTGAACCCAGAATCTTTTGTTTAGCTCTTACCACTGAGCTATCCAGAAGTTGTCCCGTGCCCAGAGACAATCTTCACTCATATTTTAAGGCAGAGTCTGTGACGGACGTATGGAAATCGTCAGCTACGTATGTGTGATCAAATAAGATCACGATCTATCAGACAACACAGCCACCTTCGACTCGGGAGGGCTTTAGGCGGCCAATAGTACAATCACAACTGTATGAATGCACATAACTTATCATTATGGATGAAGAATTTGGTATTTAGATGCAGCTATAGCAGTAATTATCAATCCATCATGATATGCGCATTCGTACAGTTGTAATAATCGTGCTATGAAAGTAGACTACATTAAGGCTCTACTTAGTCAAAGTCTTGTAAGTATTGGAGTCCATGGATATCCACGAGTTATTTTGAAATCATTATAATCAAATTAACTTTTTCTTGATCTTATTATCTTAATAATCTAGGCTTCAGAAACATCTTAGGTTATAGAGTTGATTGTGAATTTAACTTCCAAATCGTTAACTATTCTTAAGTTTCTCACAAACAAACAGCTCATCGCAATAGTGGTTGATTCCAATATAATTTTTTTTTATTATTCTAGTTAAACTCATGTCAAATTTTCTGTGGTGACTACGCTACGTTACTTCAAGGGGGGCGGAGGTTAGTCCAATAACAGAAGTTTTTAAAGTAACTTCATTCGTTGCATATTCTTTAACCATTTAATAGAGGGTTTGGATAATTTTGAACTTTTGATTTCTATTTGGGTTGTCCATGTTGAAACTTACTCAGTAACTTTATTAATAAGTTTAGAATATTCTTAGGATAAACTTGCCCTATTTTACTGCGTGAAATGTGGTCATATCATTAGAAATACTTACCTTTTTTTGTCACAACATAATAAATTTCCTTCTTGTACGGTCTACAGTATTAGTGGAGCTATTTATTATTTTTGTGAATATTTTGAGACAAACGGTACCTTATATGACATGAAAAACAAGATTATTTATAGATCGTCAAATTTGTAGGTACGTACATTTATGACGATTTAGACCACCATTTTCTTGTGCTCCGCCCTTACATTCAAAGTTCACAGAGAGTATAATAAGGAACACTTTTTTTTGTGTCAATAAAAGTAGCAAAAACAATTTTTAATGAAATACTTAAAATCCTTGCATCAACGTAGCTATTGGTCACCAACCCCTTTTGATTTACCATTTTTTCTATTTAAAAGACAAATAATAAAGGGAACAACCAATTGATAACTTTTTAATCTCGGGGCATCAGGTTCTTTTAAATCACTCAAAGAAAATATTGCTGTTCAATCATCCATCATAACATTTATTGATAAATTAAAACAAAATCTATAGTGTACTACCTATACTTAAATACCCAACACTATCCTTTGTATAAAGAACTGTTTCATTAAAAACTTAAAAAATTGACTGCCCGTCCGGCGGAATGAACCAATGACGCTCTACGCCTGCAACGTCATACCATTTGGTGGTGGGTGCCGCGTAATTCAGCTATCACATCGTGACGCAAATGGTGCCCTCCCCCTCCATCCTAATATAAAATATAAAATCCCGCCTAGCCCCAAGACCCCATCGCTCTCATCTCATAAGCAACAATTCACTAAATACAGAGTAAATAATTATAACATATTCAGGCCTACTTCTTACAGGCTGATTTATAAGGTTTCACTTCATGTAATCACCCATCAAACTACGTGGATAAGGGTTTGCAAGTGCGACCTGTAGCTCTCAAAACAGAATCAACCTAACGCCGAACGGATTAGGATTACAACAGCGATTAAATACGAAGCAAACAAACCGATTTAAGACCTCAATGTTTGTTCCGCAAGAACTAGTTGGCACAGACACAAGGGTGTTATTATGTTATTTTTTATTTAAGTCAAAAAAATTGTAAGATATATAATTTAAGTTTTAATATATTGTGTTTACATTTCAAATAAATTAATGACTTTTGATGGAAATATTACTAGAGCACTGAGACGCAATAGAGACGTCTAGAAATATCTTACTATTGGCAGCGCGTTATTTAAAAATATATTTTACACCAAAATGGAGGTGAAATTCATTAACATGCATATTATGTAAAATTAAAAACTATACATCTTAAGTTTAAAATTTTAAAAATTATAAAGGAAAGGTGAAATTATCTCATTTTCAACGACGTTACAAGAAAAATGTATCAGCTTTGAGATATTTATTATCAAGTAGGTGGCATCCTTAGCATATTACGTCTTTATGGAAGATAGTATAGTTCACTGGAGGTCATTATTGTGTTATAGCGTCCTTGGGGGATTATTTATAACCATGGGAAATATGTAGAGCAAGAATGCATGAACATGGTTTGACATATTGGCAAGCATTCAACTGATGTCACGGAATGTACATGCTCTTGTTTAAATATGACAATAATATGTAGAACGCGTCAAATTATTATTAATGGTAATAGTATTCACATTCTTCAAATAAATTCAAATGAAACTATCTAATTTAGGAGAGATGGATTTTTTTTGGTAGTATCCAGTGTCCACTTCGTATTATAAACCGAATTTGCAAGAAGGCAGAGTGGGAAACCAGTGAGTAAAAGTCACCTCATTACACCCAGCCGGGATTTTAACCCCGGCGTCCTCATCATCGGCAAGACAAGCTCGACTAGACTGACGCCTTTGCCTTCGTGCCCACTGGTGTGGACACTCACCCAACTATTAAATCATGCGTAGTTTCTAAACGTCTGCACTGCATCTTAGCACTTTAGTAGGGACGGCATCAGTTTCTACATTCTCTAGAGCAGGGATGGCGTGACTTTTCCCGACCAGTGCGCCGCTTGAGGACCAGCTGTATTTTGAACTAGTCTAGTGTACCATCAGTTATATGCGTTTATTAATAAGTATTTAAAAATAAAAATTTGCTGAATAATATGAAATGTAATTATTAATTATTCAGATCAAATTGTAAATAGTTTAGTAAGTCCTGAACTTTAAAAAAGGAAAATTCATTAGATTGTAAAAGTGAGGGTCTTTGACTACATTAATTTCAATAACTTAAAGTAAAAACATTTAAAGTAACACCTTCAGGGAAAAAGACCATAAATTGATATGTCAAAATCAAAAACATGTATAATCTTTTCCTTATTAGTTTGAAACAGTCAGGTTGTATTTTTCTAGTTAAGATATTTATGTTCGGTTCATAGCTGTTTGTCTTCCAACAGAATACAAAATGCACTTAAGTAAGAGACAAGACGATTTTTGACGGTTGACTTCACAAAGTTAATTGTGACATGACAATGAATAATATGGCAGTCGAAATATTGACTTCAAAAAACGATATCATGTAGGGAAAAGTTTTATTTTATGTTAATTTTGTTCCTTTCGGCGTGCCACCCGAATAGTTTTGTTCTAGTGATGCACGTTGGCCTACATAGCATTTCACAACTCTCAGTATTTGTGGCAAGGAAATTACACATAAAAGAAACAAACCCAAGGAATTGCTGAGTAGAAATTTCTTCCAAAAGCGATGGATGAATTAACAACATTTAACATGTTTATTATGTCATCCTTTTTCCAGTACTCCACGTACGGGTTGCAAGTTTATTACATTTAAGGGTAAAGATAAGGCAGGTGAATTTTAAGGAAAGCGTACCCTCATTTAAGTGGAGGAGGAACGAGAAGACATTAATTAACAAAATAAATTGTACGGAACAATCGTACAAACTTTATTTTATACCGTGTTATATTTTGGAACAGAATCTTAAAAAATGTTTTTCAGTAAACCATCCTTTAGTAAGTTTTCCTCAGATAAACAAACGTATTATCTTGTTAGTCACAATAATCACTATTTATGCATACATTTTTAACAAAAAATTTCATTTTATTTTTAATTTCAAATTTTCAAAACGTAGTTAACTACCCTTATATTGTATTTGTAAAAATAAAAATGTATTCTTATTTATCATAAAATCAATTACCAGATGTCCATTTTAAACAAAATCCTTGAGGCCATTTCCAAAAAATTTCAATTTAGAAAAAATTGTTTAAAGTTTACTTCCTTTAAACTAATTGATTTTGAAAAAAATAAACATAAGTTACCTTTTTATTTATCATGTAAAATAGTACTACCCAGATACTAATTTTGAACAAATTCTATAAAGCTATGTTTTATTAGCAAAAAATTTCAAAAACAAGTAATCAGTAAACTACTATTGAAAAAATTTTTAAGAAAAAAATTGTGTAAAATTATTTATAGCATATTATAAATAATTTACAAGTTATCTATTTTCAACCAAATCGTTGGTGCTATTTTGTAATTATTTCAATTTTTCTAAGCATGTGATTAGTTTTTAGCGTATGGCAACTTTTAATCGGAAGATATATAATTATTATCTACGTAGTTCAGTCGACTATTTGAATATACTTTTAGGCGCTTTGGTGGCACAGAACTTCACACAGTGCACACCTATGGAGGTTGTCCACACGTCGTACCTTCAAGGAGATTATGTTATGATAGTGATTATGAAGGGGAAGAGCCAGGAATGATCTTAAACCAAACGTGAGTCTAATTAACCAAACTTTGGCGACCGTTGGAATAATTTCCCTTTTGGGAAAAATACCCATGGTACCAGCCGTGAATCGAGCTCGGGATTCTTAGATTCGTAGCCAAGTAGGCATGTGCCACGGGGCCGGTTTGTGATCAGTAAACTACTCTTAGATGAATTCCCCGAAAAACAAGGATGCATTTGTATTTTTCATATCAAACAGCCCCAACAAAAAAAATTAAATAATTCAAACTATTTTCAAAACATTTCGAATTTTCAAAAATCACTCATAAGTAATCTTTAGTTTATAGATTAGGATCAAAATAAAAAGTCCCGAGGTATATCCATAAATTCTAAATATCAAGTTTGAACAAAATCCATCGTACAGGTTCGGATATGTGACCAGGGACAGAAAGACAGACATGGGGGAAAACATACGTGATATTGCAAGCTCAACTGGTTTGTTGGGTTAGGAGGCACATACATCCTAAAGATATGTCATAAACTCTAGGTCATATATTTTCATGATTACATTTTATCTTTATGTGAGAAAGTAAGAAAACGCCCCAGCACACCCGACCGTGATTCGAACCCCAACCTCTGGTCCGGCAAACCAGATCAGATGGGATTGTCACCTTTCCCTCCACGTTCTCTCAGGTGTGGGCTTAAAGAATCAACTCAAGAGTCATCGGCGTGTTGTAATTTTACAAGAAAAATCCGCTACACTATCAAAACAAAAAATTTGTTTGACTCATTTTGAAATTATGTCTTATGCAAGCCAAAATTTTCGAAAATGAGCTTTTATATTGTTTAAATCAAATTAGGCGAGCAGTCCTCTCTTATTTTATAATATTCCAAATAGTTTTCAGTGCTCGACCTCGGTGTTCTTGGGGTAAGGTGCTCGCCTCAGGACCCCGCAAAGGGTGACGGATTTTTGTTGAACGATATCTATCCGTAGCACAACTTCCTTCGGAGGGGAAATAGAGCCGTTGGTCCCATGTGAAAATACCTTTCCGGAAAAATTGGTAGGCCCGTCTTATCTCTGTCATATAAATTCTCGTGTGCTGATATAATCAGTCGGTGCTGAAAGTTCACGTTAAATACCTCAAATAAATAGTTTTCAGTATATATATATAGTTTTAATCTCAGTTCAGCTCAGTTATTTATAAAAATCCACTGTTTTCGCTCTAAGAAGCTGACAGCCCCATTCAATGGGCCAAAAATGAGTACACCCCTTTATTTGTCTAAGAACGTTACTTACTATTGGTGACCTGGCGGTCTAGGGGTAAGGTGTCAAACTTCTATGCCGGCGGCCGGGGTTCCTCGGTCCCGGCAAAGATTTATCTGATTACCAAACCCTTCCTTCACCTCTGACAAGACATCTAATGAATGTGAGGAATGCCAGGCCTCCACCGTGGTTCGGATTCCACGTTAAACTGTAGGTCCTTCATTTCATCTCACAATCACCCTACCATTACACAATAGCGTAAGTGCGTATATCCGAACGGGTAGTAAGACGCGGTGCTAATAATAATACTTACTATTGCAAATACCTTAGTCTATACGGAGGAAGAAGAGACGACCTGACTGAGAAACATATGCCGAATGACCTTGGCCGTCAGAAGCCCCAAAGTGAAAACCGCCAATAGTTACGGAACCTTCCTTATTCCACTAGTCTTTCTAGGGCACGCAGGTTCTGATGGCCTGCTCCAGTTACAGAGAGATACCGGACTAATCTGTGAGACGAAACAAGAGATGCAGAAGAGATAAAAAAAAGGTGGGAAATAACTTACATGACAAACAATTATTTGAAACAACCAAAACCTGAGTAAATATACGGTATTATTTAGGGGCCTCAACTACGATCATCCCCACTTTGGTAACCGCATGGTCTAAGGCACTACTCTCACAATATACTAAGACTACCTATGACGGGGAGATCGAGGTTCAAATCTCGGTTGGGTGTACTAAGTTTTTGTTTTCCAAAATGGCTTTCCACTTTCCCTCCTCGCAAATTCAGGTGGACTTCCTATATATATAAACTTCCTCATCCCCAAAACTATTAGCGTAATTAAGAGAGAGCGTATAACCCAAACGAGTAGCTGGACGCGGTGATAAAAAAAAAATTATTGTCATCAAAGAGCTGTGCTTCAGACGCTGAATAACATACCTTTTTGTGGATTGTTCAAATAACGGAGGGGTCAAAACAAAAACCTCCCATGTTGGCGCAAAAGCGGTTGAGATCCGAATGTAGGGTTGTCACCCATCCCGGTATTTTACAGGATCATACCGTATTGCCTGTTGTCCTTCGTACACAAAGGGGTCAATGACGCAAGAAACCATGTATTTTCACAACACTCTTAGATGAATATTAATTTTCATTCTTCCGTTTTACTACATAGTCTATAGAGCATAAATTACGAGCCATTCGAATTACGCATTAGTTGGTTGTTGGCAAAAATGGCGCTGAACATTACAGTTTTATAAAACTTTAAAATGTAATAAGATTAGAGTGTGACATTCCAAAGACGTAGAAACAACTCTTTTTTTATATAGCCTAAATCGTAATATGTTCCAGATAAAGTTAAATAACAAATTGCACTTTTTATTTAACGAAATCCAAAAATATTCTAGAGGAATCAAATATTTATTTTGAAAATCTGGGGCAGACACATCCGAGCTGTAAGTTAAAAAGACTCTAATTTTATTTTGAGGAGAGTTTCAATCCTAGGTATGAATGGTTCGTGTCCCATACGCCGATACCCCCCATTGAGTGAATAATAATAAATCACCCCGTTTGAGTGTAATGATGGTGGTTTTCCAATCGTCCTCCACTCAAATGCGAGTACATTTCTAAATTCAACCTTCCCCAGCCCACGAAACTCCCCCCCCCCTTTAATTAGTATTCCACTGACGAAGAGGTCCATATGGCATATAATGATGGAACTATAATGTTGCTTACCCATAATAAATGAAGATAGCTCAATACGATCCTTCGCTAGCACTGGATACCACAACACATTATTTTAATAACGCCAAATATTTACGAACACACTTCAAGTACTTCCAGATGATTTACTACTGCTGGGTTTCACACATCGCGCACCACATCATCCAACGAGGCACACATCACACGAACACACGACACATCACTCGCAAGTCAACAAACGGAAGCGGGACTGAAACGATGACCAATCGTCTCCGACACGATTACAGGATGAACCGCTAATGTTTACAGTGTCCGCCTTGAGGGCCCCGGGTTCGACGCACGAGGATATCTAAACTAGGTCCACCTGGCAACTGTTGTGCGCACTACAGCGCAACGTAGTGGCCGCCCGCCGCGGCTGACCTCAAATAGAAGAAGGAATACTTGGCGCGCTACTTCGGCCGCTGTTGGCTTCGGAACAAACGTTGATGAGAGAACAAGAATATATTGCTGCCGATATAAGAGGGTGGCTAGCGCGCCTTACTAGCTTGTAAAGGCAAGGGCTCAAATCCGGACAGCTGTTATGACAATTATTTGAGCAATTGGAGTTTTAGAGACTAAATCTAAGGCTTTGGTGTATGATTATAATAATTTAGCCCCATCTTTTCCCCTTAAGGCGAGTTATCACGTATCATTTTCAATTATTAATCAAAAATGAATACAAGATAAATGTCAGAACACTCATTTCATTAGAATGAATAATAATTTAATGCTTTCGTTAAAAGTAAACAGGAGGTTTACTTTTCTTCATTTTTACTTTCTCGCTATCTTACAACTTTCTCGCTATCTTACAGGTAGCGAAAGTATTGTGACCGTCAAAAAAATCGAACTCATGATTTTGATGAATCTTGACGTTTCATGACGTCTCGAATCCAAAAAAGTGGTTTTTGACTTTCCGTCTGTCTGTCTGTCTGTCTGTACCTCCAACTGAAGCCTAAACTATTTGACCGATCGGGCTAAAACTTGGTATCTAGGGTTTTAATTTGGTTGGCCCGAGGGATTTTTGGAATTGGATTTTCAACCTTAAAATTAAAGGGAGTTTACTGAAGGGCAAAAAGAGAAAAAGTAGATTTTTACGAAATCGGCTCTAACAAATTTTGATTAAATTTCATTTAAAACAATTATAAATATTCCAAACAAAATTACATTAAGGGCTCCAGTCTGATGCGTAAATTATATTTTTTTATAATCTTTCCTAAACTATTTAAGATATAAATTTACTTAACGTTACAAATATGTAGGTCTCTTTATAATACCAATATTTTATAAGAAGCGTATTTTTATAAAACCAATAACTTTCAAGCTATACGTAAATATATATATATATAAACTTTTCGAACACAAAAGGTAAAAGTATTGCGGCCGCAAAAGAAAATATAATCTGAAATGTTGATGGATGTCGACGTCTCAAGACCCTCCCAAACCATAAAAAGTGGTCTTTGCAATTACGTCTGTTTAAATTTAAAATTAAGAGTAATTTAAGAACGGGCAAAAAGAGAACAAATCGACTTTCTCAAAATCGACTCTAACGATTTTGATTAAAATTCATATCTAGGTGTTAATTAAGATTATAAATAAACTGGCTATTTTCGTTTTACCATGAAAATGACTTTTAGGGCACCTTACAGAAGCAGAAACTTCCGTATCTGCGCAACTATTTGAGATACTAAATAACTTATCATTCTAAAATTGTAGTACTATTAAAATTAAAAAACTTTTATATGAAATATATTTTTATAAATCCAACAGTTTCTGAGATATTGGCAAATATATTAATACAATTTTGTGAGCTTTATTTGTTAAGGGATACTACTTAAGTTTTAAAGCAATAATTCTCCAATGCCATAGAGTAATTAAATATAAGTAAATCTCTCAAAGTTTATGTTGTTTTTCCTTAAACCTCTTAGGAGAAATGTTAGTATAACAATGATCTATCTCCATTTTGGACTCAATAGTCAATATTTACATTTTTTATTGGTCAAAATTTATAAATGAAGAATTTAATAGCAATGCGATAACATAAAGATTTGCAGCACCTAATAAAATGTCGAAAATTTTAGCCGGAAGTTGGCATTTTAATACGAAGTGTTGACACTTGTGGACCCAACATTAATCTTTGTTTATCGGTCCAAACATACAAATGAGGACATTAATTATTTAAAACCAAAATTATAAAATTTAAAACCGGGACTAAAAAAAAAGTTTAACACAAGTATGGTGCAATTTATGCTTGTATTTGCTAGTGTATAATATTTCGTTTCACATATATTATGAGTTTTGAGTAAATATCTCCATTTTCAAACAATTGCGCGAGAAAGTCCGTGCGGGGTTCCGTACCATTTATTTTTATGGTTATTGAAAAGGGGAAACAGTATGAACAATGAGAACCTGTACCAGAATTTCAGAATACATTTTTATTTTAATGGAAAAATTTACTTTATTTATTTATTCTGTTATTAATCCTATGAGCCTTGGGTCGAATTGGGATGGTACAATTTACTTGTTTGTGTGGGTTTTTGGATTTTACATGATTATTACAATTTTGACTTAATAGCTTAACACTACAAATGGTTCAAGATTATACAAAAATATATACGTAACAATTAATTATAAAAAAATTCAACGTTACTGCACACACATTTTACGAAGCGCAGCTCGCATTAACTTTGTACACGGCGTCATTTCAATAAATGAAACGGTAGTTGATTATTCTCATCACAATCATAATGATTAATGACGCATGTAAACAAATTGCTTTCATTATCATTTTCATGAAAAGTGATAGTTGAAAATGATTAATTGAAAACGATAAGTGAGAGCTCGCCTTTAAGTTAGCTAAATAAGTTACCAATAATTATCCTTGGCTGACCATAAGGTAGGGGTCCTTTTTCCCCCCCATCATGCCCTACTTCTGCTTATCATCCGAGCTAACGTGGTAGGTATGAGTAAGACAGACTTTAGAGGAAATGTACCCACATTTGTGTAGTGCTCTCAACACAACCGGCTTAGATTCGTACCCTTATTTCCCCGTCACCACCAAACCAGGTTAGTTGAGCCGGATATTTAGTTTGCATGCTCACCGATTTAACTAAGGTGGAGTAGGCCTATATAAAAGGTGTGTGCGAAGTTCACTTTTTCAATTAAAAGCGAGCTTGAATCGAGTATTTTAAATATTCTCGAAGCCGAATCAAAGGTGAATATTTTGTTAGTTGTTACACGCTTGATAAAATATTATATTTTAGTTTTTTATGCACTAAAATCCCTTGAAAAATGTTTTGGTGCACAATTGTTTGTAATATTTACCTTTATTCTGATAAATCATGTTATTATCCCAATTTATGATTTAATCACTTCAGAGGGTTTTCCCCCCATGAATATTCTCTTGTACTGTTTAGTGTATTTAACTACTCATAATCTCAATAGTTAAGCATTATTGGCGAAGATTCATAATTATAGAAGCCAATTTTTTTTCGAAGCAAAGTTTTGAAGCTTCACACTCTTAGTATGTAATAATTAAAACGTATTCTATCTGTTTTAATTACAATCGTTTAGATTATACGTGTTATTACAAAGATTATATGAACCGATTTACTCTAAGGGTAAGGAATAAGGAAGGTAGTTAGAGTATATGTACCCGCATTAGTGTTGTGAAGAGATGGGAAACATGACAATGATAAGTTACAAGTGGTAAACCAGCTCCAGTATACGTAGCCAAGAATCGAACCTCAATCTCTATGTCACTAAAAGACAATTTATTGCGAGCCTGACGCCTTAGACCCCCTGCGAGGGCGCGTTTTAGTGAATTTTATTGCCATGGCTTAGTTGAATGAATGTATGTATTTAAACCAAACTAAAGTATGTTCACAAATACCAACTACAAGGTCATAACATTTCACACAATAAAGTATTATTTAAATATTTGTTTGTACGCTTGTTCTGGCTAATACTGACATTTTACACAAAGCCGCAACCAGTTACAAGACCCTTCATTTACTTTGTAGTGAAAGGACACAATACCGATTTAGTTAAATATATGTATGGTCCTGACAAGGTTCGAGTGCGAAGTCCTTAGTTCAATGTGTTGACGCACTACTGATCGAGATAAAAGTTGAGTCGTTTGTTTATGGTAAAATATTTAATAAAGTATCCTCAATTAATAATGACAATTGTTTTTCATATTTTTCGTCAGTTGTGTGGTGATTAGGTCAATATTTTTTCAAATTTTCCAGCACAAATTCTTTATAAACAATGTAATTAAACTATTTAACAAAGTTTATCTAGCTCACCAGCTTCAGTAGACTGACCTATTAAAGACAGAGAGATCGGGGTTTGAATCCCGGTTGGGTCTACTGAGGGTAGTTTTTCCTAAATATTTTCCTACTTTTCTTCCACGCAAATGCAGGTAGAATAACTCTCAAATGAGTAATTATAATATATGTGTGTACCTGAACAAGTAGTAAGACATGATTGTAAAAAAACTTAATTCTAGAAGAGCCACAATCAAGTCACCCACCTATTAACTTATCACTTTAAAAGAACGCCCACCAAAGATACAGTCTACAGCCGTGCAGGGAAACGGAAGATCTTTAGTTCAGAAAGTCAGACTGAGCTAAATGTCTAACACCTGGATCTTGTGTTGCTGTCCTGGGTTGAGTTCGTTTTAGAAGTCCTATATAACCTTGTGCTTAGAAAGTACACGAGTTGCGACGGACCACGCAGGGCGATAGGAATCACCCACCGTCCGCCCCCGTACTGAGAGGTTGGGGAAGAGGGAGGGGCTATTTTGGGCACACGGGTGTGACCTGCCTGCGTCTTGCTTGCTCCGCTTTAACCGCCGTTCATCTTTACAAGAGGCCCACCATTCAATAGGCCTAGGTTGTCGTAATGCTTCAATATCGAGCCTAGGGGCCAGTTTCATAGTCAGACCTAGGGGCCAGTTTCATAGTCAGACCTAGGGGCCAGTTTCATAGTCAGACCTAGGGGCCAAGTTTCATAGTCAAGTTTAGTAAGCCTCAAGTGCGGCGTTACACTAAGTACATGACACCTACCAACATTCGAATGTAATGGGCCGTTCTCGCATAGGAAACTGGCCCATTCCATTCTGGTTTAGGTAGGTGTCGTCATATACTTAGTATAGCGCCGCACTTGAGGCGTACTAAATTTGACTATGAAACTGGCCCTTAGTACGTCTCAAGTGCGGCGCTATACTAAATACAAGTCGTCACCTACCTAGACCAGATTGGAGTGGGTCACTTTCATATTAGGCGTACTAAGTCTATGACTATGAAACTGGCCATTACTCCTGGCTTAGTGAACCAAGGGGGTCTGGTTTGATCCCAGAAGGTGACTGAAACCCCTTGATATTTGTGTACTGTTAATAAAAGGGCCATATTTATAGCTGCGGAAGTATTATATTTAAAGCCCCAACATTAGACAACTCCCCTCTTCCTCCCATTGTTTCAACATTAACATTTTGAATGTAAGAAAATTAGCTGTTAAAAGCTCAATGTTAAATAGATTATTTAAATAAGGAACTATTGCCATTACAATACATCAAATTTGTTTAAAACTATATATAGTTTGTTTTTAGTTATAATGTCTAAAATCTGCTTAAAAAGTATTCATAAATTCATAATCTTCATAGATTCATTAATATTCATAAACAGGTTTCTGGAGGCCCTATGGCGCTAGCCCATTTCACCTCCCCCCCCCCCCT
>CABFVX010001761.1:85497-144010 GCA_902151425.1 Timema shepardi
CCCCCCCCCCCCTACCTTAAATCTGGGTCTGACTGTTACGTATCAATACTCAAATAATAAAGCTTTCTAAAGTTAGGTGAGGTTGTGAGGTGCAAGGCTAAATTAGTTTGTAGGTCGTATAATGGCATAGAGCTATGTTTAGAAATCGCCTGTTGGATTCATTTTAGTTCCTATTTTCAGTGAGCTTAACTAAGGCCTAAGAAATATGATTTTTGAAATTGGGGCAAAGTGATAAACTAAATACACCGGGTGTTGTTTGTATTCTACAGTTAAGATAGTGAGTCATGTGATAAATGATAATATAACAAGTATAGTCAATGATTGTTAAATATGCCTTCATCTAAAATAACTATTGTTATTATAAAAGCCTTGTAATCTCCGTAAAATATCCACTAAAATTATAAAATAGATATAATATGTTAATACCTGAAACGCGGGCACACCGTAATAGTATTTATTTTATAAAGGAACATTTAACATGCATTCTCAGAACATATTTATTACACAAACACAAGACTTCAAAGTAACAGCTCTAATCATTATGACACTCAGTCCTCACCAATATTATCATTATTTAGCACCGCGTCTTACTAACCGTTCGGGTTATACGCTTCCTCACCAATAGATCGATGTGAAAGAGGAAACACCAATTTTAAGAATAATTATTTTTCTAGCCACGCCGGGAATCGAAGCCGGGATCCTTTACTCAGACGCGCTATAAACGGCACTAAGGCGTTGTACTATAATTAGAGTATATCTGCAGTAAGTTTGATCTCTTAGAATAAAACGTTATCTCCAATAAATTCCTTCAACTCTGACCAGACGTGTATTAATCACAACTTGTGAATGTGAGGAATGCCAGGCCTCCACCGTGGTTCGGATTCCACATTAAACTGTAGGTCCTCCATTTCAATCTCACAATCACCCTGCCATTACACATTAGCGTACGTGCGTATAACCCGAACGGGTAGTAAGACGCGGTGCTAATAATAATAATAGTAATAATAACTCTTCCTAGTTAATGATCATGGCTGCGTTTATGAAGGTACGTTCTCAAAAAAATAAATATAAAAGACCAAGATATATTAGTCCTACCAAATGCAAATAGTTATTGCGATTTAAAAAGGAATCCGTAACTTTTTTTTGGTAGAGACATTTCGGCCTAATTCTGATGAAGGCAGAGGAGTTGCTTTGAACAATTTAAAGAAGATGGAAATCCTCCTACGTTGTTTAAGTGACACCGGTTTTCAGAGTCCACCAAAGTACAGTTTGTAAAACTTTTGATACTGTGCTGGAAAAAGTTTCAGAAAAAGCCAACGACTGAATTCATTTCCCTGCTTAATAATGAATAAATGAAGGAAGCTCGTGAAACATGGTTGAGTAAATACAAGATTACAACTGTGATAGGAGCCATAGACTGCACTCATATTGAGATTAAGGGCCAGTTTCATAGTCAAATTTAGTACGCCTCAAGTGCGGCGCTATACTAAATACAAGACAACACCTACCTAAACCAGAATGGAATGGGCCAGTTTCCTATGCGAGAACGGCCCATTCCATTCTGGTTTAGGTAGGTGTCGTCTTGTATTTAGTGTAGCGCCGCACTTGAGGCGTACTAAATTTGACTATAAAACTAGCCCTAAGAAGCTATCACAGTCGGAAGATTTGTATATTAACATAAAGGGATATGCCATTATTAATGTACAAGCGATAGGCGATGCCAAAGAAAAATTTACCAGCATCGATGCATCATGGCCAGGTAGTACTCACGACAGTCGGATTTGGAGAAGAAGCAGCGTAAAGAAAGTGATGTCGCGTTTTCATGATAATTTTAGTCTTCTGGGGTTTAGTGGCTACGAGATAACACCATGGATACTACTACCTTTCAAAGAAATCCGTTCTCGAGACGAGGTCATTTATACTTAAGTGTTTACTGACAAAACCTACTAGTGTTCACTAGCTACACCAAGCGAACGTTTAAAATTACATTTTGCTTTCTAGACACTAAAACAATTATTGTAGTCAAGACTTGTAAGATTTAACACACGCTTATTTACTTCACTTATAAGACATATCTAATTAGTGTTACCTAGACTTTATTCACTTCACTCATTACCAACTTTAAATAAAGTATATAATAATAACAACGTGTACTGTACATTTTAGTGTACTTACTGTTCTCCATTCTTCTTGTTGCTACGATCACTGATGATGATGATGATGATGACGGTGATATGATAGCACCATTCCCACGATGAGGAGATAAAGTGGGGTGATAATGTAGGAATTGTGACTTATAAACTAATTTTGTCTTTAATTATAAATAAATAAAATTGGGCAGTGGTAAAGCGCGAATAACTGAAAACGCGGATAGTGAATGAGCGAATACGGGGGTGCCACTGTAATCGCATTTATAACTATTATTTACATTAGTTACATAAAATACCATTGATTGATTTACTAAGCATATGGTAACCTGGCGGTCTAGGGGTAAGGTGTCAAGACTTCTATGCTGGCGGCCGGGGTTCAATCCCCGGTCCCGGCATAAATTTATCTGATTACCAAACCCTTCCTCCACCTATGACAGGACATCTTGTGAATGTGGAGAATGCCAGGCCTCCACCATGGTTCGGATTCCACGTTAAACTGTAGGTCATCCATTTCATCTCACAATCACCCTACCATTACACATTAGAGTAAGTACGTATAACCCGAACGGGTAGTAAGACGCGGTGCTAATAATAATAATAATAATAATAATACTAAGCATCAGTTTTAAAGTATCCTTTAAGGATGATCCTACAACTTTTGATTTAATTTTAACGTCAATATATATATATATATATATATATATATATNTTTTTTTGCGAAAGTGTAAAAGTTCACAAATTTTGTTGGAGACCTCCCACAGTATTCTCATGGATATACCAACAGCCTTTGGTCTTTTTGTTGAAGTTTTACTACCAACGCCCTAAAACTTCAATAAAATCTCGATTTAATTTAAAATCTATTATTTTATTGTTTGTTGGAAAACTTTTTTAATTCCTGAAACTTACAATTAAGAATTCATGTTTTTATTGTTTATTTTACTCGTACTACAACTTCAATAAATGTGTGAAATATTTTTATTTAAATATACAAATATGGTGAAAGTTGTCTAAAAATGTTTATTTTATAACTATGAAAGCGGTTAATTCCATAAATCACAATAGTTTCATAATAAAAATGCTCAACATAATTCAAACGTGGAAAGCGAAGTTGTTAAAGAAAAAGAGCCTCACTTGAGGCGTAATAAGCCTGACTATGAAACTGACGACATCTTCTTAGAATGGAATGGGCTGATTCAGGCTTGATTGAATCTTTCGGCTATATTTTGGCGTATACCATATTTTGTAATAACGCATCGTAGAATTAAATAACGCGTTAGAGCTGAACATATACGCGGCCATTTCTCGCTTACCTAGGCGATCCCCTTAACTCTTGTTTTGATCGTGAACCCAAATTGACAAGTGACCGTGTCAGGTTGTTAACCTTGGCCCGATTGCAGGAAGCATACAGAGTAAATAAAAACTTGTGAAAGAGAAACATAGTTGCTGCTAATAATTTATTAGTATTTTATGGACTAGATAGTTTTAGCGAGACCAGTCCTTGGCCCGTGTTCCTTCTCTCGTCACATGTGAACAGCGCGTCAAAATAAAATCCTACGACCTTGCTACATCTCTGGTTTTCAACACCCCCTCCCTCCACCCCACTCGTACACTACAGAATGTAAACTTTGATCAAGAGTTGTTTTTATTACTTCGTTTTAGGTCGGATCTCGGCAAACTTGTAATATTTTTTTAAATATATATTTTAGCACAGCGTGTTACTACCCGTTCGGGTTATACGCTTTAAGTACTAATTACGCTAATGGATTAGGAATTGGGAAGGTTGAATTAGAGGAAGTGAACCCGCATTTGCGTGGAGGGAGAGTGGAGAACCATTTAGGAAAAACCACCCCCAGTTCACCCGACCGAGATTCGAACCTCGATCTCCCCGTCCTCAGCAGTCTTGCTCAACACGACAAGCGCGTTAGCCAACTACGCCACAGAGGCGGGTAACTTGTAATAACTTGTACGACTACAGATGTGAAAAAGTATCCATTTTTTTAAGCGATATTTTCTTTTCGATCCCAATAATTTTTTTTATTGTTTGCAAGCTCACATCGGATATAGTAACGAAAGGAACAAGTATTTGTTTATTATTTACGTATGAGTGGCACACCAATAAACCTACATATAATGCATATAATCAATATTGTAGCCAAAATTAAATTTTGAGCTGGAACCCCCAGAAATGTGTTATTGTATATTGTAACACTAAGCAAATGCCTTGACTATGTTTGTCGTTGGCTCTTAGACTATAAGGTCAATGCCTAAACTCACTGGTAGCTTTACCAGTTCGAATCCCAGACATGTCAAAGTTATTTATTCTTAAACTTATTTGAAATTGGGTGTAGTACCAAGGATTCTGAAATTTATGAAAATGAGGCCCAAGGTGTTTTATAGCCGTTAGATTGTATTGAAAGAATTTAAAAAAAAATCCTAAACATCTGAATTGTGGATAATTTCAGATACCTTTTTATGTTATTGATTAAACAGTAATGAAGACAATATTAGTAAAAAATGTATCTTGCTTCGACATTGTATATACTGTATCTATGTTATTATAGGTGTACCTTTTCCAAGTGGGAATTTTAAAGGCACATTTAATGTGCATAGCTGTTAACCTTTTGAATGTTAGGTTGTAAGCCAAGTATTGAAATGTAACTTACGCATTCGACACACGTTCACTGATCTATACTTTAGTTCTACGACATATAGTTAAAATTTTAATCAAAATGATAAGGGGGTTTGGAGGCGTAGCCATAAGGGTCGTGTAAAATGCTCTTTTTAACTTCCTTTGGATGCGCCACTGGTAATATAATATTTTTAAACCCAAACTTTGATCGCCTGATTAAAATCTACAGCTTCTTCGTTCAGAAATGAGCTATACGCGTAGCTAGTACCTGATAAATATTTTTTTCTTAGCGATTTGATGTAAGGTATGATAAATAATGCTTTCAAAAATTGCAGTTCATGTTATAAAATAAGTACAAAAGCTATAAAGCTTCGAAGAGAAAAATTAATATTTTTTTGCATAAAAAATTAAAAACACTGAAAACGTGATATTAGGCATACAATACAAATACATGCTTATCTTTCGATACCGATACCTACTGTCATCTATAGCTCATTGGTTCAGGGGGGAGGGTGGTGATGGATGAGAGGAGGGTCCATGGTTTGATCACCGATACTAGCAAGGGGTGTACTGTATGTGTATTGAAACGTAAATCACTTTATTTAAGAATTGAAAGGCCCATTACAGATATCATTAGAATGTACCTGAAAGCGATAGTGGGTAATGAAATGGACTGGATGGACCTATAGGAATAGGGTTTAATGAGGTGGACTCGATAGAGTTAGCTCAAGATAGGGATAGGTGGTGTAATTTTGTATGTGCGGCAATGAACTTTCGAGTTCCTAACGCCATGGAGTAAGTCGGTATAATATACCTGTGTCCGACAACTTATCTTATTCTGTAGATCAACTGAGTGACGAGTTAAGGGTCCCTTTATTCGATCCCCAACCAAGTCCAAAAATACAGGAACTAATTTTTTTAGCGAGATGAGTCTTACTAAGCGTCCGGGCCATTCGCATATTTACATTAATGGGGTTCGTATGAGGAAGCTAGAATTTAGATAAGATATTCCCACATTTGCGTGATAAATAATTTAAGGGAAAACCACCCACATTACACCAAGCATGGATTGAAACCCTGACCTCACATTCGCCGGCAAATCAATCTAGACTAACTAGTTTAACGTCCACAACACCGATACGAGTCACAAGATTATTTTTTCAAAATTATGTTAAATACTGTTATTTAATTTATTGATAAAGAGTTTTAAACTTCTAGTCCATCATAAAAATAAAAAATTACCGTGAACGGGCTGTATCCTCCTTAGGTTAGATTTAAACGGGTATAACTTTGTAATCAATATATTTTAACAGTTATATGTAAATTAAAATGGACAGCCATTATTAACCGACCCGCTTCAGTGGTTGCATGAGCTAAGGTGCCACTCTTGCAGTAGAATAGACTGTCGATGGCAAGGAGATAAAGATTCGAATCTCGGTCGGGTGTATTGAGGGTGGGTTTCACAAAGGTTTTTCACCCTCCCCTTACGAATTTCCTTAAAATATAATCTTTATAATTCTTAAAACTACTAGCGAAGTTATTATATAAGCGTATAACCTGAAAGGGTAGTAATACACGGTGCTAAAAATAATACTATCTAGAAAAACTTACTTAAAACAGTTTAGTTATGAATAAAATATAATAAATTACCCAGGCCTATTTACGCTAAAATACATATTTTATGTGTTGTGCTATTTACTTAAATTGAGAAGATATGTTTAGATTGGTATGTTGTATTTATGTTTTAGGCCTAATCAAAATAAGCATCAATATAACTAAGAATAAAATTAAAAAGTTCATTTTACGTCGATTTGCAGTACATGTAGGTTTACATAAATTAACCTACTTACATCTACTATACCCCAAGCGCCATTTTAGTTTACGAAAAATAACTCAAAAGTCGTTTTCGCGCTCCTCCTGGGTCAGAATCACTTGGTCGATAGCACTCGATACTAATATGTAACCAAGTCAACCGCTAAAATTCCCCTAATGCAACTCCCAGTTCTCCGGCCACCAATATTCATGACTGCAACGGGGGTTTCCCAGTTTAACGAATTATTTATATGCTCTCCCATGCCAAGAATAGAATAAATGGTACGATACAATCGTACATACTTTCTTATGCAGTCTATTGTAGTTAGGAACTTTTTTTAAAGTTGGCCATCAGTATCCTTAAATTATTTGTGTTCAAACAAATAAACATTATTTTGACTTGAAGGTAGAAAAATATTATATTTTAATTTTGAAAAAAAAAAATTGTTATAGCCATTTTTAATAGATTTCATAGTTTCTAAAAATCATTCATTGGTAAACTAAAATCAAATTCGTATTTCTTTAATGTCAAACTCTCCTTAGATACACATTTTGAACAAAATCGTTTAACCCATTTTTGAATTATTTAATATTTTCGAAAATCAATCATTAGTAAACTTCCGTTAGAGTAGATCAATTTATTTCTAAGAAACCCAGAACACAACGTTATTCCAATGTAAATTACTTCCCATGAATAGATTTTGAGCAAAATCGTTAAAGTCATATTCGTACAAATTCAAAATTTCAAAAACTTGTCGTCAGTAGATATTCTTAATTCAAAGAGTGACTTATATAGGGTGATTTAAAACTCTCTTTACACACTTTAATGGGAGATAGGGAACACTTACACTTTTTTCGTTGATGACATCGCCCTCAGTTGCTCTAGCACGCTGTTGATGTATAAATGAAAGGTAGAAAGTGTGGACAACATTTTTATTTACAGCAGTTTACATTGGTATCATGCATTTTTACATGGAATGTTTCAGTTTCACAGCTGCCGGTTCAAACGCGCAAAATAGTTTGTGGTTCAGCACACGTATGTTAGGATACCGTTCACAGCTATTTCATTTAGATGGATGTCAGCCATCTCAGAATCCGTGAAATGCTCCATGTTACACGCACGAAGTCCGCGTTACGAACGACGACGGCGGGAAATAGCCATTTGACGCGCCGTCCAACAGCACTCTCTAGCACCAAAAGGTGACGTCTGCGGACATACATTTACTGACGAAAAAGGTTTTGAGTGATCCCTAAATCCCATTAAATTTGTAGATAGAGTTATGAATCACCCTGTAGCTGTATAACACATACTCGATTTGCTCGTTGGGGACTCCGCCCCCAAACCCCCAGTGCGTTTTCTTTGCAAGTGGATGTAAACTAATGTAATTCCAGAGCTGTGTTTTGATAGGTCTTACCGTTTAACCCCAAGATACCTCCAAATAAAGGTCCGCACCGACTTTAAAGTTGCTCCACCATTTTGATTATTTTTTTGAACTTTTTGTAATTTTTCCGTAGATTAAAGGCTAGAAGCTTTAAGCTGGCCAAATTTCAAGTTTCTAGCTCATCCGGAAGTGGGTGAACATTAATGTCTGAGAGTGAGTAGGCCATGTGGCTCTATAGTAGTATAATTTAGTGCTCTCTATATCTCATAAAATTTTAGAGAGCATTTTGGATAACCCTGTGGCTGTATAACAGATATACCAAGTTTTAACGAGATCTACCAAACAGTTTCAGCAATAGCTTCAGGGACAGACAGAAATGAAAATACCACACTAGTTTTTATAGTCCTGGGCCACGAAAACGTAAAAATGTATCATTATCTTGAGGTCAAAAACTTTCACGATCTAGACTACTTTCTCTGAATGCGAAGCTGATAGCTAGATATTATCATTTCAAATGCCGTTTTGACTTCTTTATAAATGTACCTACAGCATCTTGCATGTCATTTCATTAGCCTTTATTCCAGCATAGTGTGCATATTACTGTACCACTCCATAGTTTCTCGAGTCCAGCTGTGATCAATGTAATATGAGTCGTGAGCACTTTGCAATGTACTCATGGGTGTATGCTGAACACATACTTAGGAAGTGAGTACGTCCCTGAACGCCATTTGTAGTGTGTGTGTGTGTGTGTGTGTGTGTGTGTGTGTCATCTATCACCTTTCAACGAGTTACCACTTACAGTGACAAACTTGAGAGCTTTACCGAGTTGTATGAGTTACCACATCTAGGAGTGCACGTGATAATTTCGTCCAGGCGCGCTGTTACGGTTTGAGTGTACTATTAACGAGTCAACTCGGTTTTAGTGATCTTTCAACCCGAACAAGTGGGATTCACAATGTCGTTTGTCGATCGGTCGCTTTGTCTTTTACTCGGCCTAGAGTCGCAACCATTTTACCGTTCGGGCTAAAACTGGGTATTTGTGGTTTTCATAGAATCCCCAGAGGAACTTTTGAACTATAGTGCCAACCCTAAAATTAATAATAGTTTACTTAAGCTAAAGATATTTAAAAAAAATCGACTTTCTTGTAAGCTTTAACGATTTTGATTTAAAATTCCTATCTGTGTACAGACAAATATTAAAATACATAATGGCATATCTATTTTTTTCTTGGAGAATGACTTAGAACAAGGGGCACTTTATTTAAGCGGATATCTACAGTTTAAAGTGTATCTACGAAACTCTATAAGATACGAAATAACTTATCATTGCAAATTTGTAAGATTATTAAAAACTTTAGAAATCTTTTAAAAAAGATAGTTTTATAAAACCAATAATTTCCAAGCTATGGGCAAAAATATTTGTATAAGGTCTGGGAAATGGGGATATGTAGGTAGGTTTACTAAACTAACGTTTTTGTAGCGGTGTATATTATTTCATATATGCTCTTTGCAGAATAGAGTGGGCCAGTTCATACTCAAAATTAGTACGCCTCAAGACTAGGTGCTTTACTAAATACAAGACGTCACCTACCTATACCAGAATGGAGTGGGCCAGTTTAATTTATTGCATTTTGCTCCTTTTAGCCATGATCTCGTTATTTCCTTGCTCATTACAACCAATTTAAATGGTATTATATACTAAAATATTCACATGGGGTTCACGAGCAGTAACGACATGCTACTCACTTCGATAGTTATTTGGACGGACTGGATTGCCTGTGTCGGGGAGATCGGGGTTCGACTCTCGGTCGGTTGTACCTAAAGTGTATTTTCCTAAATGGTTTCTCACTTTTGATAAATTTCCTCTCTAATACTAACTTCCTCCCTCCTACTCCACTATCGTAAATAATATGCGTATAGCCCGAACAGGAGCTAAGGTGCGGTGAAAAAAAAACTACTTGCGATAGCTGCTCCGCCTTACTACTACCGCCAGCGCGACAGAAGTGGTTTACATGTTGCGGATTAATCCCCATACAGGGGCACCTGCTTAATATTCTTCATTCAGCCTAACAACACACCTTTTTTTTAGTGTTTTCCGTAAATTCAAGCAATAATTTGCTGAAGTTTGAAAAGTAATTATAAAATATTTAAAAAAAATATAGTTTTTGAATATGCCAAGAGATTAGGAGTCATCCATAAACCTTGTAACGCTTTTTTATTACCTTTTTAGCCCCCCCCTCTACCCCGATATAACATCATGTAGACATTTAGCCTAGCCCCCCTACCCCCAACCTGTGTTACGTAACTTTTTCTCACCGAGAATGAACGTCACTTTTCCATAGGTAGGTTTTGTGATACTAAAGGAGGTATTCAGATGTAATACTTCTTAAAATCCATTTAAAATCCTGATTATAAATTATTTCAAAGAGTATTATTATTTATACGACAAAAAGACGTTGGTCTATAATTCCTCAGGTTCATGAGGAAAAACCTCCGCTATATTTATGTTACGGATGTCAGATTTGTGACTGAGTAAGAACTAGAAGGCACTACTATGTGCTGAGTAGGATGACCCTTTTCTATAGTGGTGCTAAAGGATGATGTTAAATTGCCCACATACGATGCTTGGCGCTGGGGAAAGACATCTTTCTCAATATTGTGCACTTTTTTTATAATCATATTATCATCATATAGACAATTACTCCAATTACTAAACAATTCTAGGCATACAACATTTCTAAATAGTACTTTAGTTAAGTTATCAATTCTTAGACCCATGTTTCGTCCTAACATCGATCCTGTATTCCGGCTTCACTCTCGAAAAAGACTAGATGGCCAATGAAGTGGAGATCGGGTTTCGAATACCTGTCGATTGTACTCAGAGTGGCTTTTCTTAAATGGTTTTATATTCTTTCTCAAAGTTAATGAGGGTAGATTACCTCTAGAATTCTACCTTCTTCATTTATACTCCATTAGATAAATATAATAAAAACTAACTAGAATAACTAAAATTTGACTGTACCACCCTACAAAATGTACACTAAAAAGTTCTACATTTTAAAGAAAGCCTACCAGCATTTGCATGGAGGAAGATCGAGAAACCATATAGGGAAAAAAAACTCAGTATATCTGACTGGTAATCGAATCCCATCTCCCCAACATTGGCCGTCTAGTCCACCGAGAGTGACAATTTAGACAATGCAGCCACCGTAGCGGGTGTCTAATAATTGCATTTATATACATACACTAATTTATCACAAGGGAAACAGTATTCACCTAACTTTTGAAAATAATTAATGATATTTGAAGCTTTACTTTTCCTAAAATATAATAACATCAAATAACATTATTGATGGACTCTTCAAACTTACCTTGAGATAAATTCTGTACTTTTGCTTCTTTCCATTTCACTACATCTTTTTGAAACTCTTCCACTGTTTATTTTTTCTGACTATATCTTTTTATATGTAAATAATGAACAAGTCTCCTCTTTTTGAAAAAAAATATTTTTGTTTTTGTACAAGCACAAGCGATTATCCACGGCATATGTAAAAGAATGAGAGAATTTAGATTATACTAAAACTCTACTATACTTATAAATTAAGGCCGTTTGGACTGACAACTGTTATGGAACTAAAAGCACGTGAGGGGGTCAGTAGATAGGGCAAATTTAAACAAGTGCAGTGAATATAGACATGTCACTGTCATGCGCATGAAAATATGTGTTTTCGAATGTGCTTGGCGTTCGCAGTCTTGGGCAGACAATAACACTTAGCGCATTCAAAATATTAATAGACAAAAAGTAAGTGCTAAACTCGTATTTTCAACGCCACAGATGTTCGGAATTTATCTATAAGTATGTTTATCAAAGGTGAACACATGAACAGTAACATTATTTTAAACATTAGAATTTGAGTATAAGATCTGTGTTACGTAACACTTTGATGTGCCCCACCATCCCCCCATGTAACAGAATGTAAACATTAGGGCTCACCCCCCTCCCTTAAAGCGTTACGTGGTTTATGGACAACCCCTTAGTAAGCTAATATTACACATGCGAGCCTAACACCTTAGACCACGGGGCCTCCGATATGGGTGTTAAGTTGTTAATAACGCTTGCGTTAAACACATCAGTTGAAAAAAAAATAAAGAATTAAATCAAGTCCCAATTATAGTGTCTACAGTCCTTAAACTTAAAAAAAAAAAGCGTGAGTCTTGTGCGCGCGCATCGCGCAGAGGAGTTGGTATAAACACTGACAAGATGAAACAGAGAAAGCTCTGTCGAGTTCAATATTCGTGTATGGTCGAGGGTAAATATAGCTTTAACAACATTATTCAAACCCACATTGGTGGGCACGCGGACTAAACGTTGAGCTCATCTAGTGAAAAGGTGGTTTTCACGATGCCGTCTGTATCTCGGCCTATAGCCTTTAAACCATGTTACCGACCGGGCTGAAACTTGGTGGCTAGGCTTTTAATACGGTTTCCTCAAGGGGCTTTTGAAATCATATATCAAACCCTAAAATTAGAGGTAGTTTACTTAAGAACATAAAAGAAAGAATATAGATTCTCTAGAAATCTACTCTTAACAATTTTGATTAATTTTTGTATCCCGGTATTGTTCAACGCTTAAAACAAAATTGCAATTCTCATTTTATCATGAAAATGACTTTAAGGGCACTTTGAAAAAGCAATGATTTCCAATTTTGATCAAATTTCCACAACTATTTGAGATACGTAATGCCTTACCATCGTTAAGTTGTAGTAGGCCTACTATTACAAATTTAAAGATTTTATTTCCAATATATTTTTATAAAACCAACAGTTTCTGAGATATAGGCACATATTATATATTTTAATGGCACTCTTTGACAATTTTTTGAAGTAGAATGTTATGATTTTTGGTGAATAGTCACTGTTTATGTAAAAGTGTATATTATTTCGTTCCACAATCTTGAGTGCTTAGTAAATGTCTCTATATCAAGAAAAAAGAAAGAGAAAGTTTGTCTGCAGCGTACCATTTCTTTCTAAATGGTTTCCTACCCTCCGTCCCAAAAAATGATGGTACATTTCCCCTTGTGTTCTTTATTATCCACCCCACTATTAGTGTAATTAAATACAGATAACCCGGATGGGTAGTATGATGTGTATTTAAAAAAAGGATAATTACAATCTATACAGGTGGTAACACGAATAAAGGCATCAGTCTCGTCTTATCTGGGTTTGCTGATGACAGAGAGGTCTTGGTTCAAATGCCGGCTCAGCATAACAAGGAGAGTTTTTGTTTCCAAATAGTTTCTCACTCTCCGGGGACACAGTGTCAGGCACAGTAGCTGTGTGGCCAACAACCGTGTCAGTTCTGTGCCTCAGTGTCGGTATTGTTGACGTAGTTGTGACCTTGTTAATGGAGGTAATGAAGCTGCAGAGGACTTCCGTACCCAGCAATGGTGGGCACGCCCACAGCTTGTAGACAGCGCCCACCAAAGAGTGACGTCATCTCGTTTAACCCAACACACGCCCGTGACGAGCTAGCATACTTGGTAGACTTACCGCACATCAGCCAAGAGGACACATTGTTCTATTTATCAGTCAACATGTCTCTTACTACCCATCCGTTCTGTCCGTATGTTAACATTGATGGAGTAGGAAGGGAGAAGGTATCAGCTAGAATAAACGTAACCAGATTTACGTTGGAGGAAGAGGGGAGAATAGTTTAATGAACCCAGCCGAGATTTGAGCCCCAATCCTCCCCGTCACCAGATCGTACAAGACTGACGCCTTTGCCCGCGTGCCCACTGGCGCAGGTTTAGACTAAAATAAGACTACACGACAAAGAAGATTAATTTTAAGGAAATGCTCCTACATTCAGCTGTGTAAAGGATGGCTAGGCCTCTTGAAGATCACAACGTAAGAATCTTACCCAAGTGCGCCCGATCGCAATTATAATTAAATTCATAGTTTAAGGGGTCACTATCATTTTAGACTAGACTACCGATGACAAAGATCGTGGTTCGAATCCCAGTGGGATGTAGTGAGAGTGGTTTTGCCAAAATAGTTTTGCATTCTCCCTCCACGCAAATACGGGTACACTCCCTCTAAAAATGTAATCATACTCATACCTAACTCATTAGCGTAATTAGTGCATAACCATATAGCCTGTACAGGGAGTAAGACGCGGTGCTAATATATATATAATTAAATTCCAACCACCCAGGTCAGAGCTGAGCCCGCCGGTCTAACTACCCGGCGCGGGGACAACACAGTTGGTTCACATGCATAAACAAATGAGGCTGAAATTATTTCTTCCAATTACAATGTTAAGGTGATAATGTAGGAGACGCGCGGTAGGGTCAGTGTTTTTTGCAGTTTTTGTAATATTTGGCCCAAAAAAATGACATAATAAGATATTGCGCCAGTAGAAACATAGAGTATAATTTTATTCACATGGTGATATCAACAGTTGTTGAATATATGTAATAAGCTCAGTGGCATTACATTATAAACTTTATAAATGAAGAGAAAAAGTTGTCATTAAATTACAGGAAACCTTTGACAGATATTGAGGTGTGAAGAAAACTAAAAACGTTGTTTATACTGGAGAACCATAAGATTTCTTTAGGGAAAAAAATAAAAATAAATATATATATATATAAACTGCAAAAACATTGACCTTTTCTCGCGTCCTCTAATTCCTCAACTTATAGTGGGGTATTTTGTACGTCTAAGAGACGAATAGCGGCTTAATCAAAGATGTAGGGATGAGACGGGTGGCTTAGAGGAATAATTAGAGTTAGGAATTGGGAAGGTTGAATTAGAGGAAGTGAACCCGCATTTGCGTGGAGGGAGGGTGGAAAACCATTTAGGAAAAACCACCCCCAGTTCACCCGACCGAGATTCGAACCTCGATCTCCCCATCCTCGGCGGTCGAGCTCAACACGACTCGCGCGTTAGCCAACTACGCCACCGAGGCGGGTTAAATTTATCTTAAGTGGAAAATAAATCTCCTCTGAAAGTAAGTATGTCTGTCCCTTTGATGTTTGTCTTTTCCAGCTGACTTTATAGTAGTATCATCGAGATACAAACACAAACAAATAATCGTACCGAGAAAATATAACTTAAGTCAAATTTATTGCTGGCTAAAGTTACGAAGTTTGTAGAGTAAGTTCAGGCGTTTCGTGATTTTTATGCAAATGTACAGACAACTTACCACCTTTTTTAGACATCCTAGCCACATTTTTTATGACGCCTTAACAGCGTCCATTCAGTAACATACTAGCGTGAACTATAATATAAACTACAACTTGGTTATTTTAATTTAGTAATTTTTATTTATTTAAGGTATTTGACGTTCATTTGCTGAACTGACTGATTATATTAGCATACATTAATTTTTATGAGCGAGAGCGAAAGGGCCTACCAATGTTGCCTTGAAAGGTATTTTCACATACTTGTCAAGTGTTCTTTTACATGCCACAATCAAGATGAGATCAACGGTTTTACTTAACCTCCGAAGGAAGTTGTGCTACGGACTTTTATCGTTCAAGAAAAAATCCGTCAACTCTGACTATGTTTGAACCCACGAATATCGGGTCATGAGGTGAGAACTTCACCCCAAGACCATCAAGATTGACGGGTTCATTATTTAAAATAGGTAGACTTTAATATAATAATCCTCGAAGTAAACATTTTTATTTTTAAAAAAATCTGTTTGGTAGCACTCTTTAAGTTGCTTTTGAAATAAGTGGTCGTTTTCTGGCATTGTTGCTACCCCTTTGAGTATTTTTAAAATTCAAGATATTTTGTGTATAAGTTTTAATATATTTTTTTAAATGACGAGAATTGGTTGGATATAACTCTGATAATAATTGTTTAAAAGAATCGTCTCCTGTTTTAAATAATGTATAGATATTCGGGCCGACCAAGAGGAATGTTTTTAACAAATATTTATAGCCCTGACCAAAAGCCCACAGTGCCACACCTGCTATAAGTGAGAGAAGTAGCCTGTCTCGCCATATAGGGCTGTGCGGGGGTCGAACAAAATATCCTGCACGCAGAGTGGCGACAACTGTGAAGAGCGGTGTCCACAAAAAGAATAATGAGCTAGTCCAGAAAACTATTTCAAGGTCGCCAATTTCACTTCTTTACTACTACCCGTGAGGGCTGTTCCTATTTTCACATTAATGGAGTAGTGATAAGGAAGGTAGAGCTTAGCGGAAATGTACCCGCATTTACGTGGAGGATGAAAGGAAGTAATTTGGGTGGAAAACCATCCCTAAGTACACCTACTGTGATTGGAATCCCGATCTCTACGTCACCGGCAATCCAGTCTCAGTGAAGCTCTTAGTTCAAAGTGTGTAACGTGGCTGATAGTTGAGTGATTTGTTTCCTTCGTGAGATATTCCTCCTTGGTAAACAAATCTTTTGTCTCTTTGTGGCTGATAGTTGAGTGATTTGTTTCCTCCGTGAGATATTCCTCCTTGGTAAACAAATCTTTTGTCTCTTTGTGGCTGATAGTTGAGTGATTTGTTTCCTCCTTGAGATATTCCTCCTTGGTAAACAAATCTTTTGTCTCTTTGTGGCTGATAGCTGAGTGATTTGTTTCCTCCGTGAGATATTCCTCCTTGGTAAACAAATCTTTTGTCTCTTTGTATCTGAGAGCCTAATTTTCCCTGAATGTATCAAGGTTGCACACGAACAGCTTAAGTGGTCCAGTCCATTGGTATTCAACCTGGGGTAAGCGCACCAGCGTATGTTTTCCCTCAAATAAAATACTAGAAGTACGAAACGAAACAACAGATAAACAAAATCCGCTCTATTTTTATTTTTAGAAAAAAATATGTTTTTAGACACAACAAATATTTTGCTGGTCAAAAAGTGTAATGGAATATTAAATAGTCTTTGCATACTTTTTTTTAACACGTCATACAGATTTGCAGGGGATTGGGCTTGTTCTGTTGCATATTTTCACTCAACATTTAATGAGTCGTACCCGAGAGGAAACGAGTCTAGGTCGACTTTATTTCGTGTCACAAGGATTTTATTAAATCCCAACGTTAGTTCAAAAGTTTTGAGCCGGCTAAAGAACTTTTTTTTTTAGAAAATTCAACCACTTTTTTTTATGACATCGAGAACCCTCTCTTAATAGCATCAACACATTCACGTGAAATGATACTTACAGAAATACACTTTTTTTTTCAATACCCCATCTGTCAGGGCTATACGCATATGTACTAATTACTCTAATGTGATAGGGATGAGGAAGATTGACTTTAGAGGAAGTGTACCCAAATTTGCGTTGAGGGAGAGTGGAAAACCACCCATAGTACACCCGACCGGGATCAAACTCCAATTTTCCCTTCATCGAGTGATGTCTTAGACCATACGGCCACCGAGGTGGGTAAAATCAAACTAAAATTGATTTGTTAGAATTCAAGAAAGTTCTGGTGACAGTTTGAAAATGCAACTATCAATTTGAATATTTTTGAAGTTTGAAATATTTTGACATATCCTTAATGTGTAAGATTGTTTTGTCATAAACTTGGTTGTGTATAAATCCGGAAATCATAACGAAAAGGAATCGCTTCGCATTGTAAATATTGTATATTAACACAAGGTAAGTATAAAAAAAACATTTGAAATATCTAATGCTATCTTCTTTCAAAGTACACCCACCTTACGTATGAAGGGCGGCAAAAATGAGAAATGGTAATTATATTTTTTTGAAATTTATATATTACCCATTAAGTAAGAATGTTGGTCATGCCAAAAAAAGGTAATCCTTTAAAATTATATAAGGAATAGCAATCTAACCCACTTCAGTGGTCGCATGGTCTAATGCACTACTCTCACAATAGACCGGACTGCCGATGGCGGGGAGATAGTGGTTTGATCCAGGTCGGGTGTATTAAGGACGATTCCCCCAAAATGGTTTTCCAAGCAAATGTGGGTAGATTACCTCTAAATTCAGCTTTCCTCATCCCTGGTTCATTAGCATAATTTGTACATATGCGTATGACCTGGACAGGTAGGAAAACGAGGTGTTAAAAATAAAATAAAAGCAATCTTATTTCTTAAAAATATACCATACTTGCTAAATATTCTTATTTTGCTCTTAATGTGAATGTACAGTGTAGACCTTTATAATATGTTTTTAATATGAATTTTATAACATTTTTATTAAAGTCTTGTATTTATGAGAAAAATACGTTTCTACATTACTATCAAAATACGTGATTCAAGGAACGTGGTTTCCCTTAGTAGTAAGATTCAGTTATTTAAGTTTTTAAATTGATTGATTTTGAGTAACTAAAATAATTATTTTATTAAAATTTCAAAAACTAATGATGGTCTAAGATAAAACAATTGTGTTATGTTTTACAGTGCAGTAGAGTTATTTAAAAAAAATTACATTAAATATCCATAGTTAATTAGACTGATCAATACTTGATAAAAAAAATTATACAACTTGAATTTATAACTTTGAAATAAGATTTTGAGTTTAAATGAGTTAAAACTGTCCCATTTTTTAATGTAAATTTTTATTCGTGAATAAAAATCTTGTGAGGGAAGGATGACATTTACATGCTTTGCCTAGGGCGTCAAAAGGGCACGAGTCAACGTTGTACGCATGTCTACGAATGTGTGTCGAACTACCCCCCTACCCCCTCCGGAATGTTACATTCATAATGAGAAGGGTATATTATATGCATAGCTTGATACACAAAGTTGTGTTTATCATAGTTTTGAACACGATTGTAACCTATTTCACATCCTTGAATACGAAATCGAAGATTAGATTGTCTCAAACACTAGTATTAGTTTCTAAATTGTACTATAAATGCATCTAGGTAAAATGAAAGGTTTAGAGAGAGAAAAGCACACTATATTATTTTATGCTGACATATCTATTTTTTTCTGCTATTACGTTATTGATGTCATTTAATTACTAGTTGGTGTTAAAATACTGTTTACTGACTGTTCTAATAATTATAATGTTGAAATATGTTATATTTAGTGAGGTATTTCAAATAATTGTATAATTTATCAAAGTTTGCGACGTCTAGCTAGAGCTGTATTAACTAAATAGTGTTTTTTTTTCAAATAAATTTAGAATATTAAGTGTATTTAAAAAGCTTAAAATCATAAACAAGAATGTCCAATATATAGTATAATTATAAAATATATAGTATAGTTATAAAACATTAATTTATATAAGATTCCAATTCAAATCGTGATTAATTTAATTTTAATAATCTCACGTCTACAAGATCTCGACTACTTTGCGACTTGAAGATTAATTATCAAAACATATTATTTATAAGCACAAATACTATTCTATTGGCATTTTTTTTTTCAAATATCAACTATTAACAGGGAATGCCAGGCCTCCACCGTGGTTCGGATTCCACGTTAAACTGTAGGTCCTCCATTTCATCTCACAATCACCCTACCATTACACATTAGCGTAAGTGCGTATAACCCGAACGGTTAGTAAGACGCGGTGCTAATAATAATAATAACTATTAACATTTACAGAAAATAATCCCAACTGTACTAAAACAGAAACTGTCGTGGGCCGCAGCTGCGCTTAGTCACACACTCCGTATCACTTGTAGTCCACTTGCTTTAGCACGTGAATGTTTATATTTTTTTAAACTGATGCATAGATCAAAGCTTATTTTATATCTACCCACATTGGCGGGTACCCGGGTTCATTTAGTTTGGTTTGCCGGTGACGGGGAGGTTAAGGTTCTATTCTCGGTTGGGTGTTCTGAAAATGTATTTTTCTCAACTATTCAAATGCAGGTATCTTTCCTCTAAGTTCTACCTTCATCCTCCCTATCACATTAGCGTAGTTAATATGTATGCAACTCACTTCGTTGGCTGAATGGGCTAAGGTGTCACTCTCACATTAGACTAGACTGCCGATGAAAGGGCGATCGAGATTCTAATCTCAGTCGGGTGTACTGAGGGTGGTTTTTACTAAATAGTTTTTCACTCTTCCTTCCCTTGAGTGCAGATACACTTCCTCTAAATTCAACCATCCCCGCCCCTAGCACACTAGTGTAGTTAGTCCAACATACGCGCATGTCCTAGCGAGTCGTGAGACGTTGTGCTAAAAACAACAGCAATTCCACATTGCTTATTAAGCGATTTTTCCCGCAAGTGCATCTTCTGGTGCCTAAATCCCATATTTTTAATGCCTATTTTAAACATTTTTGGCGCTAAAGAATCCGTTATCTACACATTAGGGTAATTAGTTCATATGCGTGTAACCCAAAAGGGTAGTGAGACACGGCGACAAAAAATAAACATGCGTGTGATTGAGTGAAAGCCCAAAGTGGGATAGGATCCTGTTCACCAGCCCGAGGTACATACTATTCAAGCCCCGAACTTCCGAGTCGGAGACTGTTAATAAAGATCTTGATCCCACCGAGATCCAAACCAGCAACAAAGCTGTGTAAGCCACGAGGTTTACCGCACGGTTAGTGAGCTTGGCTCAAGGTTCAGTTTTAACAACTTATATTTCTTATAACATATTGTAGTAACTTTCTTTGACCAAGCGGTATTTAGCTCGCACTTTTTGAACCCGATTATTACTATTATATATTTGTATTAAATTGATCTTTGGTTCTTATATTATGTAATCAATGTGTATTTGATCTCTAGTTTTTATATTTAATTAGTTGTGTGTTTTTATGTATATTGTTCTGTTACAATTCATTTTAATTGTATTGGTAAAGTGTAAGAAAAGGCGGTAGCCTTAACTTCACCATTAAAGTCAATTATTATTATTATCATCATATAAGTACATGACTTGCACATAACTCTAGCTAACTCTATAACAGACCCAACAACCAGGTTAAAGATAGTCAATTCAACATATTTTGAAAGAGGAAGCTACAGTTTCATCAGCAATACTTATATCTATCATGCTGGGACTCAAACCCACGACCTTCAACTCATCAGCAAGGCGCACTACTAACTGTGTTATAGAATTAATAAACCCATGTTAACGTATCAATATTAGGTTTTCATCAGTTTATCTAATCAAACTTTGCTCCACCAGCCTGACAACAGAGACGGCACGAACTGAAATGACAATAAGAATAATAAGAAGCACAGTACCTGATGGTGCTGCCGCAAGAAGCCTCTCTCCCTCGTGAAGTCCATCTTGGTGTAGCACCTCTTGAGTTCCACAGGAACCAAACCCGGCACCTCGCGTTCACTCATAGCTCTTGTGGAGACAGATTGCCAAAATGTGGTGGCCGACTTTCCTCCCCAAGTCTACACCGACGCGAAGGGTTTCTCGAAACTTCTACCGGATCAGCACGTCGAAGAGCACTGACGCGAACTGACACAAATATCGTCACCGGTTTATAAAGAATTATTACGAGAGTTTAAAATGTCGTGAACAACAACCTTAGATCGCAGACAATATAAACAATGAGGTCCTTCCAACGTCCCGCCGATGTACTTCTGGGCAGCGCCGTGTGGTCGACAAATACTGACTCGCGTGACTTCAAATCAGGAGCTATGCGGAACAAATCTATCTTGCGAGTTTTATCTGTTCCTACCTATGAAATGAGACTATCTGTCGAGTAAAGACTCGCCTTGGCAGACATGCCGTTCCCAGCCTACAAAATTGTCTTACTCACACTCACAGTCTGCTCGTCGTGGTGTACCAACAGGAAATAAGATTGGTTGAGACTCAGGAGAGATTTGAATAACTTTATGTTGCAGAAACACTAACGGATCAATATGTCGTATTAACTAATAAGATACATGTCGTTGAGTTAAATCATTCAAAGGAAAATATTTTAATTTAACAACTTTTTGCTCGCGTTGTAGTTTTTACCATTCACGGTGAGAAAAGTTAAAATGTTATAATAAATTTAAATGTTGTAGCTTTTTCTAATCTCAATTATGTTATGTTCTTATAATGAAAACTTAAGTAATTATCTTCTAAAAGATTCAACAACCAAAGGGAACAATGAAGAAAATATTTTCATGTCAATAACGCTGTGAGGCTTCGATCCAATGAATACAATTCACTACCAAAATGAAAGCTTGTTTTCTTGATTGCCCCCAACATTCCAAACTGATATTTTGTGAGACTTTTTGCTTTATAGATTGAATTTCGTTTCCAGGTAATTTCTTGAAATGAATTACGATTTCTAAACACTTTTATCTTGTACGTTTACATTTTTATTTTGCTGGACATATATGAAAACCAACAACCAAGCTAAAATTGAATTCACATTTAACTTCATAATTTTACAAAACAATGATTCTTTGGACAACAATGTTAACGCTAGTTTTGTTTCAAATGGGAGATATCTTGTGTAATTCAGTAAGTTCAGGGTCGCCATGTAATTTATACGTAGGTTTTCGTTAGTAATAAATCTTTGATGGCGTGAAAACTCGTTTAGTGTAGCTAGCCAGAGTAAAATCCACAACTCCCTAACATATGATTACGAAAGAAGGGACGCACTTGAAACTTTTACAGACTATAAATGTGTGCTTCTATTTTAAAAAGAAAAGATTCACAATGACTAGATCGCTACAAAACGAGAAAGCTTTGTCAAATTCGCTTACAGTCTTCATATGATATCTCGATCATGCTGCCATGAATGATATCTAACTTGATATATCCACCATAACAACGAGTTAAGTACATTAATTTAATTCACGACTAATGAAAGGAGCTAAAAATCTCCATTCGATGTTTTACTAAAAAATAAATAAATACAATAGCTTTTGTGCGAAAATGACAAAATTAACATCAGCTTCATGAAATTATTTATAATAAGCATAATAGTTTTCTTCGATATCTTTTCCACATGACCTTCTGGAGTTATACCATCAAGTATGTTGAAAGATGATTGTTGGCACTGTGCAGGTAGTTAGGCTCTAAAGTAGCGCCTGAAAATAGGTATTTACTGAATAGACGATATTGAGCAGTTCATATCGTTATCACCGTATGAGGCTGTCTTGTCGAAAACGTGATCCATTATATTTTACAAGTTGAGTTCGATAATAAATAATATAATTAAAATTCTTCTTCTACTTCTCACACCCAAGATTTAGAACAAGGTCCTTTCCTAAAAGAAACGGAAACATAAAAAATATTATAATACATTGTAAATGAAGGTTAAAATAAGAGTCCATTCGCCATTGGAGTGAAGTTAAGTGACAGCTAGTAAAAGTTACCAAATATATATGTATACTATCAAGTATCTATCCGCCAAACCATATGGTCTACAAGACTATATGTTGAGTTTGTCATCACTTTTGGAAATCAAAACTTTCACAACAAACCATTTGTGTATTACTTTAATTTATTTTAAAGGTTTTTACATTATTGAAACATAAACTTATGGAAAATAACCGTTTGGATGTTTCTTTCTTGTGGAAGGGGCATATGTGGTTAACTTAAAACTGTATTATAAACTTGAGCTTGTATATAAAAGGATGCATTCACTTCATAAAACAATATGGCGAACCAAACGAAGCGAGGGTTGTTGACGTATTACAAACCGAGTTCGGTTGTGTTTGTGCGCGTGTGTTTACAAAATAAAAAGTTTTATCATGAAACTAATATTTTGTATGATTCTTTATCTAAGTTATAAAAACACATTTATTTACTTATATTGTGGGCAGTCATAAGAACATACTAGTTTGAATATAATAATATTTAATTTATTATTTCATGCACTATAATACCTCTTGACACAACCACAAACGAAACAGTTTTATTAATAAATTGTTCTCGGTCAATAAGTTATGATAAAGCCAATTATACAGTGATACTTAGTGAACGTAAAGTATCACAAGAAGCATTTACTAACACTTTTTATTGATAAAATACTATTACCCGTACTAAGAAAATTAATAGTAATTAATATAATTACACGTATGTTAGCATTAATTAGTGACTTTCAACCAATGTTTGCAATAAAAATCTTTCGCTGTCAGTTACCCCCGCTCCAGTGGTGAATGGACTGTAGTTTTATTAAGTTAACTAATTGAGTAATTTAAATCTTATAAAGTGCATATTTGTTAATACAATTAGTCACGTGGCGATCACGCAGTGCAGGGCATCAGACTCGCAATATACTGGATTGTCAGTGACTAAGGGAACAAGATTGAATCTCAATCGAATGTACTAGGGCTGGTTTTGCACACTTGATTTGCCACTGTGGGTTTATCCCTTCTCTATCCGCTAACGAGGGTGCACTTCTTCATAACTACCCTACACATCAGACCTGCACAACATACGGGCCGCTTACGAGCCACAAAGGGATACACCACAGCCCGTTAATACTTTTCTTACATCATAAATTGCATTCCATTATGAGAACAATTTTTTTTTAGTATAACTCGAAGACTTAAAATGATTGGCTTTTTTCTTTCTATCGATCCCTCGGAGAGGGAAGTATGTGATCTAAAAAAAAAATAGAGCTCCAGATTTTGATAAATGTCGACGTTTCTTGGTCTACTGAAACAGAAAAAGTTGTTTTCACGATGCCATCTGTGTCTGTCTGGCAAAAAAAAGGTAAAATTACATGTTTATAGAAATCCACTCTAACGATTTTGATTAATATTTATATCTAGGCACTGTTTAACATTTTAAAAAAAGTGGCGCGTATGCTTTTTCCGGGAAAAATATTTGTAAAGTACTTTACATAAACGGATTTCTCCGATTTTGATTATTTCCCCTTTGAGATACGAAATAATGTATCGTTGCAAAGTGGTAGTATTATTAAAAGTTAAAAAAGTTTATCTGAAAATATATTTTAATAATACCAATAGTTTCTGAGATATTGGCACATAAATGTATTTAATTGAAGTCTTGGGAAACTGATGGTTAAGCTCTTTAGTGAACAGTGATGTTACTTTATTCGCAATAAGTTACTGAATCAGTGTCCCATATTATTTAATGTATAACCCTAGGTGGAGTGTTTCTGCATCAACGCATATTATTTAGTTCTACATCTTACTATGGTTACCGCCCCAGCTATGATTGGATGAAACAGTGCAGCAGTGTCCCAACCTGAAGAGCGTTTGGACAAACAAATAGGCTAAAGAAATATCACTCAAGTATCGCTAACTGATGGCCACTAAGAAAACATCCACAGCAAATACAATACCAGATTATACGGAATTTACGGATGACAAAATGTGCACTGTGTCTCATTAGCTATCTTATGGCTAATTTTACAGAAATAACATGTCGAATTTTAACTTTAATCATGGTGCCATGTTTTGTGAGAAATAAGGAAAAATTTTAAGTTATGTTATTGAATCTACAAGCTTAAATTCAAATACATAAGACACGCTAGCGGCGCAATACTTATATAAGTGGTAAGGAAAAAACGATAAAATAATAAATGTCGCCCTACACGAGCACAATTAGCTATTTTTGGCCCTCAACTGTTTCCGAGTTGTGCAGCCCTACCTTACATTCCTACTCCAAGGAGGGACACGTCAACTAGCCCTTGTGTTAAAATGTACAAAATAAAACAAATGTCATTTTTAATACTAGGCTACAAGCCCATCGTGTAGATAAATATTGCAATGGTAATAAGATGACACGTTAGTTAGACTATCATCCGCATAAGTAGACATAGGGTATAATCATAGGGCTCGTTTAGTTTGTTCAATTAAGTGAAAAATGGCAACCAGGACACGGGAATCTAACCCGGGATCTTTGGCTTTGTGCAGTAATGCTATACCTCTGAGCTATCCTGGTTCGTTTCGTAATAATGGCCATATTTCACTAGTTTAGTCCTTTAGTCTGGCTTGACAGTGACGGGGAGGTCGGGGTTCGAGTAACGGTCGAGTATACGGAAGGTGAATGTTACTAAATGATTTCCTACTCTTCCTACAGTACACGCCAATGCTTGTGTTTCCTCTAAAATGCTACCTTACTCATTCCCGCCTTGTTAATATAGAGCCAATTGCGGCTAGGACTCACATCGGTGGCCGCATGGTCTAAGGCGTCACTTTCGCGGTAGACTAGACTGCCGATAACGGGGATATCGTGGTTCGATCTCGGTCGGGTGTACTGAGGGTTGTTTTTCCTAAATGGTTTCCCTACCTTTCCGCACAAATGTGGGTACACTTCCTTTAAATTCAACCTTCCTCATCCCTGGCCCATTAGCGTAATTAGAACATGAGCGTATAGCCCGCAAGAGTAGTAAGATATGATGATCCTATATATTATTTCTGTTGTCAACATCCCTTTTTGTCAACTAATACAAACCCTACAGCGATGAATAAGGTATCAGCGAAGAGGATTGTTTACTGACTTCTGACATGGCATACCTAGTTTACGTTAAAACACATTGTTTGTTTAAAATTTAAGTTTAAAGAAAAATCTAACAATATGTTTGTATCAATTACCTAAAATAAACTCTCTTTGCTATTTTGTGTATACACTTCACTGAGTATTTAATTTCAACAACCCAACAAAAGACTAAATCATTATTTTTGGGGGTAAAGGGGAAGGAGGGGAAGGTTGAATGTGCGAAAGTTTCTCAAGGGTTTACTGGTTAGACATTACTATACATAATTTTAATATTTGTGCTATTGTGCTAAAGAAGGAGTGAAGACAAAACACACAAAAAATGTTTAAACAAACTTTTGCGAGAAAAAGATCCCATCGTGCACCCAAACATCGATATTGCATTCCGCGTGGTCACTAACTGCAGCACTGAATTATAATATTTGTCTTGGTTAAAGCGGGTGAAAAACTATCTACGTTAATAAAACGTGACAAATGTGAAATGACAGACTCAAATGTTCGGCTTCAGTTCAAGGAATATATCAATGAATAATTAGCCATTCAGAGAGATGGGTAGTATTGAGGGGGAGGTAAATTTAGCGGTTCGATTTCCCCCTACCATCCCCCGAATCAATGATAAGTCAACGATGGAATACTCTCCTCGACCGTCTATGTGGGGTATAAGGTCTTAAAGCTTATGTTGAAGGTGAAGTCCTCCGATAGGAGATGCGAAGATCCCTCTTGAAGTTATTAAAAGTTATTTTAACCACCACATTTGGGGTTGTAAGAATATACCAAATTTATAATACTTTCGGTAACCTGGCAGTCTAGGGGTAAGGTGTCGGACTTCTGTGCTGGAGTCCGAGATTCAATCCTCGGTCCCGGCACAGATTTATCTGATTGCTAAACCCTTCCTTCACCTCTGACAAGACATCTTGTGAATGTGGGGAATGCCAGGCCTCCACCATGGTTCGGATTCCACGTTAAACTGTAGGTCCTCCATTTCATCTCACAATCACCCTACCATTACACATTAGCGTAAGTGCGTATAACCCGAACGGGTAGTAAGACACAGTTCTAATAATAATAATAATAATAATACTTTCGGTTGGGGAGGGGAGGTTGAGCCCTTAAAAAATCCCCCCTCCACATCGGTATGGTTCTGACATTTTGACTGTAGTCTAGAAGAGGTAGAATAGTAAATCTACATTTGGCGACCATCCCTTCCAGGTTCCACATACATCATTTCAATGCAATGTAAACGACGAGTGGTACTGACTTGTGCCATCAGTACCGCTGTTCCTCACTTACTTATCAAGATATGTTTGGTTAGCGCATTCTTCAGCTCTTTTATTTACCTTCCCTGTGATGCAGTTTCTACTTTTAAACACGGGCTGAACTGCAGCACCACATATCACCCGTGACATTTACAACGTCCTTGTACAAGGTGCTTAAGACGTTACTGTAGCTCTTTTACATTTTTTTTAGCAGCGCGTCTTACTACCCGTTCAGGCTGTACGCTTATGTACTAACTACACTAATGAGTTTGGGATGAATAAGATTGAAATTAGAGGAAGTGTACCAACATTCACGTGGAGAGAGAGTAGGACACCGTTTAGGGAAAACCACCTTCGGTACACCCGACTGAGATTCGAACCTCAATCTTTCCGTCATAGGCCAGAGTAACGCTTTAGACCATACGGACACCGAAGCGGGTTACATCTTTATTACCAACCAGGTGTTTGGTGCAGCCTTTTAACATATTTGGTAAATTATGCGTCTTAATCGTTTATAAGCTATACATTCCCAAACGTCGTGTATTTTAACTAATTACATTTTTTTAAACTATTTATAAAGCACATCGTTAAAAAATCAACCTCTCCTTAATCTATCTATATATGTATGGTTCGCGTAAAATTATATATTCTCTTCTTGAATTATTTTCTGTTAGATTTTATTGTCCATTTAAGCCTACATACTGAAGTATACTTGTACATTACATATCTAAATTTGACTTGACTAGAACAGACACAGCTTCCAGTCCCCAGACGTTAATTCATCACTGTGAAAGGGTAAAACCACATTTCTTAATTAGTTTGTTATTTTTTTAAACCCAACTAACGTGATGCTTACAAAAAATTAAAATTTGTCCTCATTGAATCAAAGGGTTCTCTTAAACGAGCTAAAAGTTTATTTAATTTGCTACACGTACAAAACGCGAGAAAAAAAAAGATTAAAAAAAATTGTTTGCTCGTTCACGGGTTCCTAATAATACATGAATTTATCTTTAGGCCAAACTAACTGTACATGAAGAGTGCGGCCTTATGAGGAATCTGTGAAGTGACATGTGATGCCAAAAGGTTCCCCCCCCCCCCTGTGGTCTTGACACCAACCAACGACCAAATGTTGGAAACGTGCACTGCGCGTCCACTCACATAAGAGAGTCAACTCGTCTGAACTTATTTCGACGCACACGAATAATTTCAAGGTACTGTATATTTTAATTGTGTAGTCGAGCTGCTTTAGTGTTTTAAGGACGCCAGGACTGAATTTGAATGCTGCACCCTCTATTCCCTCCCAAATTATTAGTATGGTGATACAAATGTTTAAATTGGTGAAATAATAATTGTATAATATGTGTGTTTATCATCAAGTCTTGCTACCCGTTCAGGTTGTACGCATCGCCATATATGATAATTACTCTAATTGGTTAAGGATGAGGGAGGAAGGATTTTGGAGGTAGTCTACCTGCATTGGTGTGGGAGGATAGTAGGAGACCATTTCGGAATGGTGACCTGCCGGTCTATGGTTAAGGTGTCAGACTTATATGCTGGCGGCCGGGGTTCAATCCTCGGTCCCGGCACAGATTTATCTGATTACCAAACCCTTCCTTCACCTCTGACAAGACATCTTGTGAATGTGGGGAATGCCAGGCCTCCACCGTGGTTCGGATTCCACGTTAAACTGTAGGTCCTCCATTTCATCTCACAATCACCCTACCATTACACATGAGCGTAAGTGCGTATAACCCGAACGGGTAGTAAGACGCGGTGCTAATAATAATAATAATAATAATAATAACAATAACATTTCGGAATAAACAGCCTCAGTAGACCTGACTGGGATTCGAGCTCCAATCCCCCCATCATCAGCAGACCAGTCTTACACGAGAGTGACGCCATAGACCATTTGGCCAATAAAGCGGGTATGTTTAGATATAGTTGGTTGTGCGGGATTTGTTTTTAATTACATCATTAAAACATCTTGGTTTGTAACGGCTTAATCTAAAACCATAGGATATAGATGACAATGTTCCGGTAAATATTTTATATAAGTTAATCCCAGGGCAAGGGAAATTATTCGTAAAGGCTTTGATTATAATAATGACGCATGCACATACTTGGTCTACAGAAAAATGGGGAGCCTCTAATTTAATGGCACTTTTAAATTCAACCACCAAGCGCTGTAGTCGATATGTGAGTGTCTGAAGAGAATTGTACACTGCGATTTAAACTGCTTTAGAATCCGCGTGGTGGTTAGGCTGGGGAACATAGTTGCCACATAGCGGGAGTTTGCGCGTTATTACTATGCAAGCATACTCACTGTCTATCAATAAATCTGGCAACGTGAATCGGTTGTTATGACAACTGGCCTTCACGGATTGGTCGAGCATGTGACGAACCTCCACTGCCCACTTCGGTTGCGCTAACCTCAATCCTAAAGCAGTTTAAAACGCGGTATAATCACCGTAATTACTTTGTTGTAACTCTTGTTATAATGTTTATGATGTTAAGATCTTTATGATAAATTGTGCAACCGTTGAATTTTGAGATATCCCTATTGTATCAGTATCAATTAAATCGTTGGAAAAATTAAATAAAAATTATCCATCTAAAATCTATAATTAGAGACGAGGAAGGTAGATTAGACTAAGTATAGTGTGATAAAAACCACTATGATAAATTCCATATGGAAAACCCCCCCAAGTGCACCCGGCCGAGATTCGAACCTTGACTTTCCTTTTAGTGGTGACCCAGTTTATTGCGAGCGTGATGCCCTAGACCGTAAAGCCACCAGTACGGGTTAACGTGTATATTCCAAAGCACACCAATAATTCACCAATTTCGAACTACATCTGGGGTCTTACCTTTAGAACATCTAACTAAGACGACCAGACGAGCAGTAAATGTCGCCCGAGGTGGAACAACAAATAACGCCTGCTACAAAAATCTCAGCACGGGAACGTAAACTTTAATCAAGCATTAAATTGTCGTTAGAGCTAGTCGAAACAACTTATAAAAGTACAGATATTCCTACGCCACATAAACTATAGCCTCATGTAGCAACAGTACAGTAGTCTTTGTAGTTCTTAGGATGGACCCTGACAACAGACAAGGAAACAACAGATACAAAGCCTTAAGGGAAGTAGTGTATCGGAGCATTTCGGTAAAAAACAACATTTTTCTCAACGAAACTGATTCTAATTGTGTTTCGATTTCAAAAAATAATTTTTAGGTCCCCTCCCCCCTCTAAAAGCTGTTTTAATTGATAACATTAGATGTGTCAAATTTTACAAACCTATTAACTGCACGTGTTTGATATTTTATATTTTATTTAATAGCTTACTATATATGAACGTGTACAAATTTAAATACGATCGATTAAATAGTCTCTAAACTATTAAATATTCATTAATGCACATAAAAATGACAATTTTTTTTTATGGCAGTTTGTTTTTATTTATGTACTTTTAATCTTATTGTGTTAAGGTTTTAATGTATTTCAAATTAATGATAGATTAGTTATGAGCAATTAGATATTTTATTTTTGAATTTAGGAGGTTGTGTTTTTAAAACGGCTTGAAACACATCACATAGTATTCATAGTTTTTAAACATCACTTCGCATAGTACATTTTGGTGCGGATAGACCATGATTTATATGACATGCTCGTCTACAGGCGATTGTATCGGTCATTTTAACTAACGTTTTATTTCATTTTAAAACCGAAATTATGACCTCTCACATCCATAAGCTATTCTCGCCAAGTTCGTTCAATTTACTTTGCTGGCGAGGTTTTCAATCGGAATTCTAATCCTAGCCGTATGTACTGAGTGTTTTTTTTTGTTTCCTAAAGAGCTTCTTTACTCTTACTCCACGTTAATGGGAGTACATTTAATCTCAAACTCTCCTCCCCACACGATAAACGTGAGAAAATATCGGCGGGGTGTAAAAATAATGTATATATATATATATATATATTTAAAGTAATTTTGTGTTTAGCCCTCTAATGTCCGTCCGGGCTATTTATCATAAATCTTGAAACTTGGCAGGAACATTGTTGAAGGTGTTGAAAATAAAATAAAAGAAAGTTCTCTCATCCACCATGGTAGCTTCTCCCCTTAAAATTGGAAAAACAACCCCCAAATACGACTAAGCTAATTTATCTGCTGAACCATTCAATTTTAGGCAACTATGCCGGCATAAAAAATGTTTGAAATATAACTGACAACAATAAATGTTCTGGTCATGTTTAGCATGAAATGAGTATTACTCGTGAAAATGCGGCTCTAAGACAAGCGTAAGTTGGAGCGCAGTGTTAAATACGTCCCTACCGCGGTTTCTATGCATGACATACTCGGAAACTACTCATTTTACGCGAAATATTATTATGACTTAAATTTTTGAGCGGTAAATTGTTAATCGAGTACGCCCGTTTATGTTTATTTTTTAAATATGTTACTAAATGTTTTAAAGTTTACTAAAAGTTACAGTGCACTTCGTATTTCAAGCTCATTTCTATAACACCCTTGAGGTAAAGATGTTGGTGATTTTTACTTTATTGCTATCTTACAGGTAGAGAAAGTATTGTGATCGTCAAAAAAATTGAACTCGATATTTTGATGAATCTCGATGTTTCATGACCCCCCCAAATCCGAAAAACTTGTTTTTGAATTTCAGTCCGTTTGTCTGTCTGTACATCCAACTAGAGTCTAAACTATTTTACCGATCGGGCTAAATCTTGGTATCTAGGGTTTTTATTTGATTGGCCCGAGGGGTTTTTGGAATTGGATTTCTAACCCTAAAATTAAGGGTAGTTTACTGAAGGGCAAAAAGAGAAAAAGTAAATTTCCTCAAAATAGGCTCTAACGATTTTGATAAAATTTCATTTCTAAACATTTATAAATATTACAAACAAAATGGCTTCTCTCAATATTTCTGAAAAATGACTTTAAGGGCTCCGGTCTCATGCATAAATTATATTTTTATATAATATCTCTTAAACTATTTGAGATATGAAATTATTTATTGTTACAAATATGTAGGTCTATTTATAAAACAAATATTTTATTTTAAGCATATTTTTATAAAGTTAACAACTTTCAAGCTATACGCAAATATATATATTTTTAAACTTTTTGGACACAAAAGGTAAAGTATTGCGACCGTAAAAAAAAACTAACCTGAAATGTTGATGGATGTTGACGTATCAAGACCCCTTCAAACTCTAAAAAGTGGCCTTCGCAATGACGTATGTCTGTGTGTCTGTTTAAACTTAAAATTAAGAGTAGATTAAGAAAGGGCGAAAAGAGAAAAAAGAAATTTTCTCAAAATCGATTCTAACGATTTTGATTAAAATTCGTATCTAGGTGTTGATTAAGATTATATAAATAAACTGGCTAATTTCATTTTACCAAGAAAATTACTTTTAGGGTACCTTACAGAAGCAGAAACTTTCGTATCTCCGCAACTATTTTAGATAATAAATAACTTTTCACTGCAAAATTGTCGATCTATTAGAAATAAAAAACTTTTATATGAATTATATTTGTATAAAAACTATAGTTTCTGAGATATTGGCAAATATATAAATTCAATTTTGTGAGCTTTAGTTGTAAAGAAGAGATACTACTTAAGTTTTAACGCAATAATTCTCCTATGCCATAGAGTAATTAAATATAAGTAAGTCTCTCAAAAAGTGTATGTTGTTTTTCCTTAAACCTCTTAGGATAAATATTTGTACAACAATGCTCTATCTCCATTTTAGACTCAATATTAAATATTTAAATTTTTTATTGATCAAAATTTATAAATGAGGAATTTAACAATGCGATGGCATGAAGGATTGCAACACCTAACAAGATGTCAAAAATTTTAACCGGAAGTTGACATTTTAATACAAAGTGTTGACCCTTGTGGACCCAATTCTGATATTTTTTTATCGGTCCAAACATACAAATGAGGACATTAATTCTATAGAAATAAAATTATAAGATTTTAAACCAGGACTCAAAAAATATTTTACATAAATATAGTGCAATTTATGCTTGGATTTGCTAGTGTATATTAATTCGTTTTACATAATATATTACGAGTTAAGAGTGAATATCTCCATTTTTTTAAAATATAGCGAGAAAGTCTATGCGGAGTTCCATGCCATTTATTTTTAAAGTGATTTCCTCTATAGGCCTAATATCGGAGGCAAGTTCGGTGTATTCAAAATCAAGCAAATCATGGTATATCAACGTCAACATCATCATCGATATTGTCTGCATTTTTAGCATTTTCAGCATTTAGGCAGGCCTGGCCATGCCAATGGGAGCACATTGTTGAGCAGGGTAGATGAGTTTTTGCATATCCACATCTTTATTCACATCCTAATTTGCAGCTGCATGAAATCAGAGTTATAATTGGTGCTGGGGCTGGTGCTTCAGTTGTAGAAATGGGTGATAAGATGTTACCGGCTTTTTACCCATCCCCACTGTGTAGGATTTAATGAATTGCCTTGTCATGTCTGAATATGGTAGAACACGCGATAGGAGTGTTGACGCGCAGCAGCAGATGTCAGTAGTAGCTAAGACAACAGCACAGTATTGTCTGCTTTGCCAACAAGTTTGTTGAAGGCTAAAACCTGTAGTGGTCGTGACTTTGTTCTGCAAGAGGAGCTTTTTATAAAGAGAGAATAAATCGCTCTCCTGCTCTTGTGATTTCCTTATGGCTTGCTAGTTGACAATCAAAGATTTACACGATATCTTGAAAATAATTTCTGCTGTTGATTAAATTGATCGTAGGTGCCTTTACTTTGGAAAAAAAATTGCCAACGTTGTAACACAACCACTAAAATCATGGGTAAATAGCAATGCTTCTTTGCAGTTCTTAAAATGTTTCAACGACTGCAAACTGTGAGAAGTATACATTCTTTTGTTATTGTACCCCTGTTCTTCTCTCAGAAATTAAATATTTTTATTGAATGGAGAAAGAGCAATGGCAAGAGTTAGTAGGTTGATATCTTGTTTTACAATGACAGCTATTTCGCACTGATACAAAATTTCAACGGCAGTTTGTAGAATTAACAAGTCAGCATCCTTCACTCTCAAATTTTTCAACTAGTTAAACGCTCCTTGTTGGCGAGATTGATCAGGAACTTCTGTTGTGTTTCGGAGACAGCCGTGTTTTCATCGAAAATAATTTCAGGTGATATGCGTTGCATTTGCCGTCGTTGATGTTCCAAACTATCTGTGCTATTAGCATTATCTGAGTAATCATCAAATATAACAGTTACTCTCTGACCATAGTGTTTTCTAACGTAATCGACGTAAGTGGTATAAATGTTCGCAAATGTCCCTCGCTTTGGGCATACTAAGCGGTGAACCAAATAACCTCTATCAATCACGAACTCACTGTAAGTGAAGTTAATAGCCCGTTCTTCAACAGAATTAAAAATTTAATACAAAGAGGATTTTTTCTCTCACTAAACCCTTTTCGTCGAATAGCGAAAGAGGTATTAAGCGAGCTAATAAGTAAAGTCCGTTTTCAAATCCTGGGTTGAATGAACAGTGTAGATAATTCGTTGAAAGAACAGGGTTGAATCAATTTGAATATCGTTGTCTTTGACTTTAACTTTATTGTTCATGAAGGGACTCATCTTAAAAGTCTTAAACAGGCTTCCTTCTGTTACAGTATCGTTCAGTGATTTTTCGATAATACATTTTGCTCTGTAGCAATCAATGTCTACTGTAGCGACAACGCCGTTATATAAGATACAGGATTGGAGCTATTAATTAATGGCAATGTCGTTGTAGCCATTGCATAACATTTCACAGTCCTCTTTGTCTTTACCCATTCTTAAATCTCGCAACTCGAGGTGCTGATGGTTGATCTTAGTATTTAATGCACACAATCTTTCCATACTGGCACACACATGATATGCTACTGACAATCCAAAGATCCACTTGCTTAGAACACTGTCAGTGACCATATACCACACCAGTACTTTTCAGAGCTACGAATGGTGAAGAAGCCTTTTTTTTTGTGAATTTTTATAACTTCCAGGCCGGCATTTTTTGTTGCAAGGAATTCATATCTTGAAGGTAGAGTTGACAAGATTGGCGTAAAAATATTGTCATTTGCATGAAAAATTGGAAGCATAGCTTTATCACAATCTAGATGCAATACGCTGCAATTCAATCAAAGGTCTCGTGATATTAACAAGCTCAAAATAATGGAGCCATAATTGTGCTGTTTTCTCCATTTATTGTGGCTTTTTAATGTTTTCAGAAAAAATCAATTTTTTGTCTTCAACAGTAAGATCACTTTGTACATTGTCAAACTTAGGTGGGGTGGTTTAAAAATCGACGAGAATTTTCTGCAGGTGTTCTTTGTTAGCAACTTCAATATATATTTCTTTGAGAATTATTTTAGGCAAACAAATGTGCACTTTAAATAATGTGCTCGAATTGCTTTGGCGTGCGCATGGCCAGAAAGTACATGGGAGTAGTGGTTGAATTAAGAGTTCCAGCGCACTTTCTCCCATAAGGTTTAACATTGATCCACACCGCACCCCGTGTAAGGAGGATCACTTTCTCCTGGTGGCGAGTCTTGGGAACGCAGCCACTCAGATTGTTAACGTTTGGATGTGTGGGACCGGTGGTGTTGGGTGGGTTGTGTAGTTGGTCAAATAGAGCGACCATGGTGACTCGATAACTTTGCTATGTAGTTTATTCCTTTGGACTACGGAATGATGGTACATTAAGAATAAATATTGTTGGTGGGTAGATACATTTAATTTACAATATCCATCCCAGTCACATCCTAGTGTGGTGGCCTGGAGTCTCCATGTGTAACTTAGGTAGGTAATACAGTTGGAACTATATGTCACATTCTAGTGTGGTGGCCTGAAGTCTCCATGTGCAGCTTAGGTAGGTAATACAGTTGGGACTATATGTCACATCCTATTGTAGTCTCGGGCGGTGAACTGGCCCAGTTTGACCTACTTTCAGTCTAGTACGGCGTTTCAGCCCAGTTTGACCTGTTTGACTCTGTTTAGGTAGATTTGGTGGCTTGCCCTCACAAATGTACATCTACACGGATATAGTAGAACCTCAGCCTGTGGGTGACATTGTGGCACCGCTGTTACGTATCGTCAGTATCAACAACGTAAACTATCTCTACGGCATACATAAGACAGTTAGCTACGACCCGCTGCACTACATGCCTGTGCTTAGAAGGGAAATTGAAAGCTTGGAAATCAATATAAGAACAGACACGGGTGAACCTGTGCCATTCGAGTTTGGAAAAGTGTGCGTGAAACTTCATTTTCGACGCTGCTCAACATGAACTGTCCCTACCAAAGATACTACGTCAACCAGGCTGGAACAGGAATATCTTCGATCTACCACGGTGTTCCCTATCAAAGAGGGCACGGGATTGGAAGTTTTTTCAGTGGCCTTTTCAAAAGCGTCGTACCGTTGCTGAGAAGCGGCGCTAAAGCCATCGGAAAACAGGCTCTTCATACGGGTATCGACGTGCTCTCCGACGTTGCCAATCAAGGGCGTCCCTTCAAAGAGGCCCTAAGGCAACGTGTGGGGGAGGCTGGAACAAACCTGAAACGCAAGGCTGAACAGAAGATCAACACGCTGATGACCGGCTCAGGCTATAAAGGGCGTCGTAAGAAGCAACGACGTCAGTCTTCAGCCGTCGCCCGACGTAAAAAGGTCAAGAAAGAAGCTAAAGATATTTTCAGTTAAAATGTCGTTTCTACATCCCCAGTCCTGCGAGTGTGCCAGCAGTGAACTCGATCTCTTTTCCGTGCCACCCACTCAAACCAGTCTTGAAAGTGGGCAATGGTTCCAGTACAAACCTGTCTCTTCCCTCACCGATTATTCACCCATAGAATTTACCGTTACTGGACAAGGCGAGTTCTATATCGATCTTTCACAGACTATGCTCTATCTCAGGGCGGCCATCATGAAACCTGATGGTGGCGCTTTCACAAAGGTGTATCAGATCGCTCCTTGAGCCAGGTTCAGTCCGTGGGCACTGGAGCCCACTAGTTGCAGTCCTCAGTGACAACAGTACTTCAAAGTGAGATATTTTTAAACAACTCACTTTAAAAAGTTCCTTGTAAAGGTTACACGTGGAGATTATTTTCCAAGAGTGGTGATAAAAACAGAATAGTTGAGGTACCAGCACCCCCCCCCCAACCCACCCCGTTTCAATGACCACACCTTTTCAGACAAGTAACTAGTTGATGGCATTTGAAGATTGTTTACAACTAGACAATTTACAAACATTCGCTTGGACAAAAACAAAAGAGGCCCTTTGTATTTTAAGTTGTCTTTGTAATTTGTGGTCTGAGTAAGCTCGTTTGGGGAGTTGGATTATGAATTATGAAAAGGGGGTTGGGCTGCTACCTGGACCTAGCTTTTTGAAACCATGTTGATTGACTCAAGGAGGCAATTTTTATCTGATTTCTAGTAAAATCATATTTAAAGTGAACTGTTTTTAAAAAATACCTGCTTGATTTGCGGTGTTATCACTTGAGAATGCATTAGCGATCCCTGTGTTTAAGGACTCAAAGCTGTCCCAAAAAGTGCAACAATCTCAACCTAGCGTATCTGGTGTATTGTTGTCTGCGACCCCAGAATATTAAAGCAATAAAAAGTCCTTTCAGACGCTCCATCCACCCCATAGCGAACAACACTTGCTGCCCTGTCTGGCCCATTACAGTTTAATACCAACGCCATCTTTCGCTCGCTTCAAGCGTCATTTCTGCTCGTCTACTGGCCCTAAACTAAGATTTCAAACAGGCCACACTATAGCCACATTGTGGCGCCACAGAACGCGATGCTTTCACACGAATCCCCAGTGGTCTCATCCCCTTTAAAACTAAATATCTTCCTAAGCACCTTGTTTTCAAACCCCCTAAACTTGTTTTCGTGATATAAGGTAAGATACCACGTTTCATACCCAAAGAGAACAACCTTTAAAGTTATTGTTTTGTATATTCTGAATGTATACTTCCATTGACAGAAGATGAGATGTCAACATCTTACTGACCAATAATACAATGCATTTCCCGACGACTGTATATTTTCCTAATTTCTAATCTAATATTGTCATTGTTAGTTAAAATTATTGTTCCTAAATATTTAAACTCATTAACCGTGTCAAATGATCTGATGTTCGCAGTCATCTCTAAATTATCCTCCCTAATCTATGTTATTTGTGTGATCATATACTTAGTTTTTTCAGCGTTAATTTCTAAACCTGTTCCCTTACTAGCCCCCAGTAAAATGTCTGCATTTCTTGCAACAGCTTCCTTTTACTATTGCAAATACTAGACACAGAATGTGGCCCACTCCTTGTGAAAGGCTCCAATTACTACGGTGGGTCTACTGTGCTCACAACACTGTGGCTTCAAAGGGATGGGAAAGGGACCTAACCATTTTTAGTTAAGGCCATATATCGCACAGCCTGCATGTGTGTCACCTCCCAAAAATGTTCAGCCATCCGACTGTAAGCGTACTAGCACAATACTAGATATGGTATGGTACTGGAGGTCTACCATTAGCAGACACGTAACAAGACATGCTAATTTATATTCTCCAGCCCAGCTCATGTGCTTCTTGAATAACAAACATCGCTACTTCATGGCTGCAAGTATCTGCAGAACTGTTAAGAGCCTACCTAACAAACAATAATTAGGGTCACCACTCTTTGCTGGGTCAACTCCAGGACAAAAACATAAATTGCCTACAATTCAAGGGTAATCTTTAAAACCTTTTTTCATGGGTTTATTCAGCTTACCGCCGAATCTTGTACATTTTATTTCAGCACCGCGTCTTACTACCCGCTTAGGTTATACGCACATGTACTAATTACGCTAATGTTTTAGGGATGAGGAAGGTTTAATTTAAAGTAGGTGTACCCTCATTTTCTTGGAGTGAGTGTGGTTAATCATTTCAGAAAAAACACCCTAAGTACACCCGATCGAAATTTGAACCCCGATATCTAGTCTAATGCCTTACTCCATGGGGCCCCCATAGCGGATATGAATATTTATTAAAATTTGAAACAACAGTTTATAATTCACAAGATGGTAGGTGGTTGTGTCTTTTTTTTTTACGAGGAGCTGGAGGGGGTACTTGGTTAGGCCATAGCCCCAAAAGGGATACACGACTGGCGAATTTTTGGGAAACAGTGATATTCCAAGAAAGCCCCACTGCCGATTAAATGGAATATTAGATGTACGATTACGCTCGAACCAAAAATCGCATACAATTGCGGGTTTCAGCATTATTCACTCTTTAATAAAACGAAATCAGGATAGTTTAAAAGAGTTTATTTTTTATTTTAAAAAAACCCGCGGTGAATTAGTTTCGCTGGTCTCGATTCCATTGTTTTTAATGAAGACTCTAGGTTACCTTACTAAGTAAGATGCAACGCCTGGTTTGAGCTATACAAACCATGCAGCCACCGTCTGTTGGCGAAGATATTTGCAACTTATGTCGATATAAGATGTCACATGGTCAGTACAACCAACCCTCTGTACGTTAATCTCAGTTTTCTATACCAGAGCCGCTACCTTTTCATTCAAGTATCTCCTAATTTGTGTTCACGAGGCTTAATTGATTGACCCCGTTCCAGATCCCCAGCCTCACAGAAAATCTGGAAGAGCCGAGGATCAAGCCCAGGACTTCTGAATCTGTAGCCAAGAATTTTCACCACTAGACCATAAAGGTGGTCTGAAGCGGCCTCTTAAGAACCGACGAACATAATATATGTGGCATGTTTCCATACCTTTATAAACCTTGTGAAACCAAGCACGTATTTTCAACCCTAGATTTTATTCTCTTTCCTCCTCCATTAAAAATTTAAAAAACACGGTAGTTTAATAGGCATACTTTGCATCTGTGAGATTTTTTTATCTACTAAATTTAATTGCTGATAAATTAGAACTGAACAAATTACTGATAGGCAGCCATAGGCTTATGAACTGGATTTCCACTAACGTTCGAGGTTCGAATCTCTGCAGGGTGTACTAGGGGTGGTTTTTCACCCGCGATTTATCACTTTATCTATGCTAATGTGGAGTAAACTTCCTCCAAAACTATCATCTCCATCCCAGGCATTAAAGTCATTCGACCAGCAACATTTTATAGCAAAATTTCAACAAGTGTATAATTAATTAATTGGTTTGCCGGTAAAAGTGAAGATAAGGCTCAAATCCTAGCTGTGTTTTCTGAGGACAATTTTGCCTAAAAAGTGTACCCATCTCCCTCCACGCAAATGAGGGTACATTTCCCCCTACGCGTCTTACTACCCTTTCGGGCTACACACAAACACACACACATATATATGTGTAGGGTAGTAAGACGCGTAGGGGGAAATGTACCCTCATTTGCGTGGAGGGAGATGGGTACACTTTTTACGCAAAATTGTCCTCAGAAAACACAGCCAGAATTTGAGCCTTGACTTCACTTTTACCGGCAAACCAAACTATGCGAGTCTGACATTTAGCCCGCGCGCCCATTTAATCGGATTTCATCATTGTTAAAGGTATGAATAATTGGGTTTGTGAATGTGAGGAATGCCAGGCCTCTACCGTGGTTCGGATTCCACGTTAAACTGTAGGTCCTCCATTTCATCTCACAATCACCCTACCATTATCATTAGAGTAAGTGCGTATAACCCGAACGGGTAGTAAGACGCGGTGCTAATAATAATAATAATTATTGGGTTGATCTACCTTCCCACCCCTTCCGCGAAAATCAATTCCAAAATACGTGTACGTGTCTGACCGCGTCGCTTAAAGTATGATTGCGCATAGTCAGAACGGGCGAAGAAGGGGGGGAGGGGATAGGAAATTTACGATTTAGCACTTTGTATCCTACAACTACCGCCATCCTTACGTGGCCACCAGAGGCGTAGAAAGCTAATTTTTCTAGGGTGGTGAGGGGTACCTTATAAATTCTACTTTACCTTTAGCCAATACAAATAGCTATACGTATATATGGACCCCTTTACGGGAGTCCATCAAATTTCAAGCGAGGGGGAGGAGGATCCAGACACCCCTGGTGGTTTAGATTAAGCTGTTAATAACCCTAGCGTTACACAAACTAGTCAAAAACACCGCTCGACTATGATTGCGTCGCCCCATCCTGCGCGGACACGATGCTCATCGATGTTATTTCTGTTCTCGTTCGACACTTGTAGCGCGGACGGTTCGCGGCCCTATCTTTAGTTCGACTTGGTCTGTGAGAGGGGGGATTTCCTCTTGCTAACTCGCGGCGCATGGTATTATTTTGGTTGAGGCGTCTCATACATATTTCTCTCTTTTTCTCTTTATGTAGCGCGCTGCGTCTCACATCTGTGCAGCGAGTTCCGTCCTACGGGATGACGTGTAAAATCACCTTCTCCCCAACAATGTAACGTTGTGTGGTTGTCGGAACATTTCAAGGTTCCCTCACTAACATTCACGTGGTTTGATAGTTACTGTTATTATAAACTGATTCTAAATACATCTTAGATTTTGAAAGTTAATCTAACTTTATTATTTACCTTCAGTTCAATAAAAATATTAACAAACGTCAATAAACTATGAAAAGTTGAAACAAACGTGTAATCTCAGACATGTCAAATTAATGATTGTTTTAAAATGTAATGTATTTGATGTTTCAGTAAACTCACATATTTATTTGAACGTTAGGTATGTTTTCTCATTTTAATTTTCAACAATTTCAAGTAATTAATAAATTGTATTTTAAAAAAAATAATCTTATACCTACCTAAATAATTTGCTCAAGATGTAATTGGTCACAATAAATGTCATAACTACAACAGGAATAGCAGTTGCAAACATGTTAATTGTTACAAGATAAGTTTAATTTTCTAACATGTTCAAAATCCAGGAAGAATGTCTATCTAATACAGTTATAAATAATTATACTACCGTCCAATTATGATATGTAATTACAGTGTTGTACTTACTAATTTATTTGGAGTTAAGACACCTCGTTAATCGAATCAAAGAAGTCGTATAGCGGCTTTTGCGCAGTTCATAGCAAACTTTAGGTGTTTCATCTGTAATAAATAACATTGTATTTATAAGTAGTTATATGTTGTGATAAATGATAGATTATTAGTATTACAAGACATTATATAATATTATAACAATTGAACTATTATTGATTACCTACTGTATTGCTTTCATGAACAAATACCTTATTTTTCAAATTGAGTAATAATTAAATATTGATCAAATCATATCATAGCATATTTAAATAAATAAAACATAATAAGAAATGGTTTGGATAGTTTTGGGAAGTGCGTGTAAATTATTCGTGGGTTAACATCAAGTTAAATTTAGACAAGAGTAAAAAAAAAAACTTGTTTAAAGAAACATGTTAAACTTAAGATTTTGATGTGATTAAAACAAAGAAAATATTGTCAGGACTTCTCATTTAAAATCAATGAACCTCACTCACCATTTAATTGAAACAAGCATGATTTGAAGTTCGAAAATCGAAAGAATGTCGTTCTAAAACTTTTCAACCATCGCACCCCACACCCTCCATTTCGTTTAACTCAATGTGTTGGTCATAGATGGCACCACATGAACTTTAGACAATCGGATTCTCTAAATATTGTGTAAAACTAAATCAACAATTTTGTTTATATAATAAAATTAATCAGTTTATCAGTATGAATAATGGTTTATGATCTTATGGACTAACTATATTAATAACATTTTAATACTTGTTATTTAAATCTACATATAGACTAATAAATTTAATCTCTGATGTTGGTCACATTTTTCATAGACAAAATAAGAAATAGGGTGTTATTAATTGGATCATGTGCACAACGTTTGTGTAAAGAATTAGACATTATTTATATTTGTAATTAATTTAATATATCCTTTCGTGAAAAGTATTTTATACCAGAGAGGAATAACTAAGTTATTGAAACATAAAAAAAAATGGAATAATGACATCAAGATCTGAAATATATCTTCAAAACTTTTATGTTTACAATTCATCCTATAGCCAAAAGGAAGGAGAGGTTTGTAAAACATAACCAAACTATTTAAGAAAATCTAATACAATAACACTAGCGATCCTATTCAGTCAACATTTAAAGTTTGAATTTGTTGCATATATAAATATAGGCCTGCAGGTTAAATTATATAAGAGCCGAAGTTTACCTATTATGGTCAAAAGTTCTAACGGAAGGAACAGGGCTGAGATATCCTCTGTGTGAGTGTAGTATGAATAACAGAATCATTGGTAAAATGATTGAATCATTGGCTGCATCAGAATAGTCTACTTCAAGGGCCATCAACCCTTGATAGTTGCATTAGCAATGATGTGAACAAGTGTAGATCCATCCGAATAGTCACAAAATGTGTTAATGCAGCCCTCACACGCCCTTGATTCAAAGGGCGTCAGCAAGTTACCCTTGACATGCCGTCGATGCTGTGTTTGATTGGCAATTGTTTAATTTTTTGTCTGCTAGAGATAAAGCTCAAAGAGTAATGTGATCTTTGATAATGTACGTTAAATATAGTGCTTGTTTTGTAGTGTTGTAGAGTTGTGTTGGATAATTTATCATGTGCAGTGAAAATAAGTCACCACAATCTGTAAGTAGCCTATGCTAATTCGAGCTGAGACATGGTGTTTAAAATGGTTTCTAAGATCATTGGTAGGAATCAGCTCTGTGGAATCAAGGGTGTGAAAATAATATTTTTCCGTTCATATAGTCTGTTGCAGGCTTTGATCTCAAGTGTGTGGTAAGTGTAAAGTCATCAAGTCAAGTATAGGCCTACTTGCCTATTCGAATACAGCCTTGGTATTCAATTGCTATGTATTAAAGATTATTTTACGTTTATTAAATAAGTAAATCTAGCTTATTTTGAAGTTTTGAAATCAATAGCAGATCTCCTACATCCTACCCTCAACATCTCCCATCCCCATTAACCTTGGCAATCACTCAAAGAGGGCCGTTTGATCTAAGTTTGGTCCCCCTCCTCTGTGGCACACACCCCCTTGAAATAAATTTGGGGATATGCCACTATCTATGAAATTAGGAGGTGGGTTTTGTCTTAACTAATATCTTACAATAATCAAAATACAGTGAAAATATGAAATTTATATTAACAATAAAAGGAAGTCCAAGCGTAGCAAGATAATTTTTTATAGTGATTGAGGAGTCCTTTGTATAGGCTGTGTTATTATGTCAATCTTATTGTTTTATTTATATTAAAGTTGATTAACCAAGTACCACAAGTTTAGCAAACCTTAGCTCGAGCTGTTTACAATCCACCACCCTAACTCACACATATTATATATTGCCAAAATATTTGGCCAACTTAGGCTACAGCCATACTTGTTGCTCACGTTTGTGACCAAGTCACTGTCGTCCGGTATAGCCACCCTTATATATTACAAGGGATTACCTGCTACAGTGGCCACATGATCTACAAGGCTTCACTCTTGCAATACACTGGACTGTCAATAACAGCGATATCAGGGTTCAAATCCTGGTCAGATGTACTGAGGGTGTTTCTTAAAATATTTACCACTATCCCTCCACACAAATGTGGGTACACTTCCTCTAAATTCAACCTTCCTCATCCCTAAATCATTAACATAATTAGTACCTAAACAGGTATTAAGACGCAGTGCTAAAAAAAAAGGAATTGCATGTAGGCATCCAGGTCGCAAGTATAGCCGTAGGCTTAGGCATATTTAATATATGTAATTTAAAAGTTTTCTTGTGTGCAGAGAAGAACTAGATCATTTAGCTGCAGTATCACTTATTAACCTTCGGTGACTGGTGCTAAAAATATAACATGAAGAGCGACACTGTTGCATATTTGTAACATCCTATAGTGTTCTAAATAATAATAAAAAACACAGACTTTAATACCAGTATTAATAAATAAAATATTTGAATAATAATGTATTTTTGTAAATTTTATTTTAAAAAAAGAAGAAAATTACAATAATGTTAAAGTGTTACAAAAACATAGCTTATTACTATAAAAAAATACAACATAATACTGTAAGGCATTATTTTATATTTTACTGCATTACAAAATAGCATTCACTCATACATTCTTGATCAACCATTTTGCTTTCAGTTTTACTTACATTTTCTTCTTACTTTTCTTCTTTGAGTTCTTACCTTCAATTTGTATTTTTTATGTGTAATAGCAACCACACGTGAATAACAACTACAGCAAACTAAAGCAACATAATAGAACGTTCAGACATGTGATAGAACTTGCACAACCTATGCAATGTAAACATAGGGTGGCAATGAACCAGACATATGACATCACGACTGGCGCTGTTGTGTATTCACGACATTCCAGCATGACACTAGTTAAAACTCCCGTAGCTCAGAAAATAAACAATTTTTTGAATGTTTGATGACACCATAACCTACTAAGCAGCAGGAACTGATTGAGGATTACTTGGAGGGGATCCAACCTAATTACCTTTATTAAAAAAAGTAAAAAAATATATAGCTGCTGCAAAAATGCAACATCGCTAGTCACAGAAGGTTAATCAAATTAAAGGTTGACACCAGGAAAAGGAAAATGTTAGAGGCTACATAAACATATACAAGAATAAGACATGATCATTGCCTTTATAATGTTATGTAACTTTTGACTAAAATTCTATTGACCCCCACATAACACATATTATCAGCTTATCTTTCATAAACAGAATTACTTAATTGATTAATTTTATTTATCAATTTAAGGGAGCTAGCTTCCTGAAGGTAAAAATCCTCATGTACTGATGATATATTTTACCATGGGAATGGCAGCATTGACACTTAAGAACCACAAAATTAATATTCACATTTAACCCCGCTTTAGTGACCACATGTACATTCACTTGGTAGGCTTAAAATCAGCATTGGTCTACAATCAAACCAAATATTTACTTTTGAGCATACATATATTTTAAGAGGACAATAATCTTGTATTTTAAATGTTTTTTGTATGATAAATGTTGCTTATCTATATCTGAGGGTGTTCCATTTATAAGGTTGATTTTACAAAACTTTTAGGCTACTTTAGGGTTTCAAAAGTTTTTGTCCATATTTAAAATGTTTCTAACATGTATTTATTTTAGATCTTTGCTATAAATATGTTTTTAGTTTTGCATTTATAATACAGGCCTAAGCTATACTCAGCTGTTGATCACAACTCTACATTTATGTTTAAATTAAATATATATAAGCTTAGACATACAGTATTAGTTTCAATTTCTGGGAATGTCCACTTTCAAAGGAATATTTTCTTACCAAAACTATGCTAAAGTCATTAAATAAAATAAAAAATAGAAAATAAAATTAAAACAAAAAACAACTTATATAATTGGTGATATGAATATTAACGTTAAAGACTTAAATCAGACTTCTCATGAATACCTAGTCTTATTAGCTACAAATGGATATGAATGTATTAACACCCACTACCTAATTAGAATATGTAATACATGTGAATCATTTATAGACCACTTTATAACAAACTTTATTAATAATACATATAAAATGTATAGCATGGAGCATCATATATCTGTTCACAAAATGTTTTATTGTTTTGTGCTATTCCCAATCTTACATACAATAATTCATGGATTGGTAATGGCAATATTAATACCTGAATTAAAACAAATTTTGATAAATCTAAACAATATTTTGAACAGAATATAACATTCTTAGATACTAAAAGTACAGATACAAACCTGTTATTTAATCAATTAATGGAAACTTTTACTAGATTAATAAATGCTTCTACTAAACAAATTTTGGGAAAGAGTCCTAGGACGAAAAAACTATCCACCCCTTGGTTCACTAATGAGCTATTAAATCTAATCTCAACTAGGGATAAATACTTAATCAAAATGAGAAAATCTAAAGATAATTATTTTATAAACAAAACTTTTTAATTTTAAGACTTGAACTTAGGGTTTGATAATTTCGTTGGCTGGTCAGTGTCGAAGCATTAGAGTAGCAAGGACCGGGATGTTTTGATTAGCTTGCAAAAAGAGCAATACAACCAGTAGAGTTCTCTTCGATTACACTTCTGGCTGAATATCCATCAATTACGTCTGTGGTTGGTCCATCGTTATGAAAAATTCAAGTTTTTATAATTTAAATTGTTTGTTCGAGATTGTTCTGCAAAATTTTTTATTTGTTCCGCGTTGATAAACCCACAAATAGTATGTCTATATCGGGGTGGGGAAACTTCACAGTAGACCTCCCTCCCCTCATACACTTAAGAAAATCAACATTTTCATAGTTTCGATAGAGTGGGTTCCGGATTGTTCCGCAAAAAGTTTTGTTTGCGGTGTCTTTGTTCTTGCACAAATGGAACTTGAATTTGACACTTTGTTTATTCATGAGGGGCCAACTTCATGGAAACCTCCATACACACACACTTTTAAAAATTCATGGTGTTTTGATTGCATTTGTTTGTTCCTCGCTTGCTCCGGATTGTTAGACACAAATTTTTGTTTGTTCCGTTTTGAAAAGTCCACAAATAGTATGTTTACATTGGGGGTAGCGAGGCCAACTTCAAGATAGCCCATTCTGGTTTGAATAATATTTAGGCACTTCTGTTAAATTAGTATATTTTTAAATATCGATATTTTATAATGCATAGATACTCAAACCTATTATTTTTAACTAAACAGGTTAGGAATGATAAGCTAATGTTAAAAATTAACTATGTATCCTATTTGTTTGTTATGTTTGTAAAATCCACATAACTGATTAGATGCTGAAATTAAACGATGAAAAGCTGTGTTGGGATGGGAATTTTTTTGCAATAAATTTTTGTAAATATTATATTTACCAGAATGCAAGAGTTTAGCTGTTAAAAAGATTTTATTGCATAGCTATCTTTAGTTTCCATTTGTAAAGGATGCTTTTGATTTGGTCATGTGCATTCATTTCGATTTTTTTGTTTAAATTTTTTTTTTTGCAAATTTGTAGCAATTTTTTAGAATTTCAGGCTATTCTATAGATATTTTTAATCACTTATTTGAAAATTTATTTCGGGTTCCTGTTGGTAAACTTTGATTTGAAAAAATAATTTTTATTGTCAAGGAGCTACTTAGTCTTCTTCATGTCAAAGTTACTATTTACTACATCATAACAGTAATAGTAGCAAATAAAAGGAGGGTGCTGTCACTACTTTAGGTTAACCTATTTATGAGCTCTTTTGAGGGGTTTGGGGAAGTGGGGGTATCTTTAGGTAATTTCACAACTGCCCAAGTAGCCGAAACCAATATTTTGGAGCTTAGGAGGAAGTGAGGTCTATAAAAATACTTTTCTTAACTATGAGTTAGTTGTATACCAAGATCTCCCTAGTTTTTGTATTTCTGACTTGCTTTGCCTTTTTATTGCTTTTTTGTGCATAATGAATGAATCAAAGAAAATATTTTTCATACTTTGACACAGATGGGGGGACATTCTTTACTTGACGCCCTGTGGCCCTGTGTGACTAACAGGCCGCACACACAAAAGGCCATCATCACTAGTGACACTGGTTTATTTAGCGTTTGTAAGAGATCTAAGAACTAACAAACTAAAATAGAATGCACAATAATTTGGAACAAATTAATCAAGTTATAAAATCAAAAATACAAATCTTTATTATTTTATCTAGTTGAGGTGAGTAAATGGAACTTATCTTAGTGATAAAAATATATATTAATTTTAAAACTATCAACATGTAATAAACACATTTTTTTTAAAGAAATTCAGAACAAAATAAAGATACACATGTTAAGGAACTCAAAATAACAAAAAATGCTCAAGTTTTGAAAGAATGTGAAAGAGCTACTACTAGAAAAAATTATCGAGGCTTTACAAAAGGAATAAATGGACATCTTCCCAAAAAGAAATCCAAACTGAACCAAGAACAAATTATTGATTGCAAGGATAAAATATTGATTTTTAAAAGTTGTATGTGTTCATGTGACGAATATGGCTGCCAAGGCACCAATCCATGCTCCAAGTGTAAATAAATCTTGTGTTGTTCTGTCAAAACAAAATGGGCTTTTTTTTTGGGAACCATTCGGAACAACTGATAACAATCGTAAAAATATGGGAAAGGGGGGGGAGGGTCAACTTCATGGGCATGCAATGTAAACATACAATTTATGGGTGTATAAAAACATATCAAACTAGTTTATCCGGAACAAATGAACAAAATATTGCAATCATAAAATTTATTTTTTTAATGTTTTTAGGGGGAAAGGTCGATGAGGCAGCTTCATGGAGGTCCAAAGTAAAAATACAGTGGCCCCATGGCTTCTTTGGTGCTGACTGACAGTTCACAGCTGACTTCTGACAGTCGACATTTTAAAAGGGGAGAAGGGCGAATTCATGGATGTCAAATGTTAAAGTATAATTAATTTTGGAGACATATCAAAACGTTTAAAAAAAAATAACATTCTGAAACAAACGATTGCAACCATAAAAATTTCAATTTTCAAAAGTGGGAGGGAAATATTGTAAAGTTGGCACTACCAAGGTAAACATACCATTTGTGAGATTATCAAAACGAAACAAATGACATTTTTGTGGGACAATCCAAAACAAATGAATGCAATCGTAAATACATGGATTTGTTTAAGTGGCCTCTCACGAGTAAACAAAGTGTCACAAGTTCATGTCCCATTTGTGCAAGAACAAATGCAGGACAAACAAGCCTTTATGTGGTGGAATCCTGAACAAATGATCGCAACCTTAAAAATGTAAATTTTCCAAAGTGGAGGGCTATCATTAATTTGGCCCCACCAATGTAAACATATCATCTGTGGGCTTATCGTAACAGAACAAACAAAATTTTTGCGGAACAATCTGGAACAAGCAAAGAACAAACGATTGCAATAAAAAAATGAATTTTTAAATTAGAGGGGAGAGGGGGGAGGGGGCAACTTTGCGGACGTATTTTTTTCACAGTTGGTACCCATGGTACAGATTGTGGGATTATTTGCATTTAGTTAAGAAAATATTAAATATCTATTCATGTTTCCTGTTTTATTATTTTTGACAGAGGCATCGTTCTCATCAATAATTTAGGTATGTCAACGTCACTTTCCTATGCAACTCAAAATTCTTCATTCTTTATTGAATTAATCTCACAACTATCATCTTCTTCAGAGCTTTGGAATTCTGAATTGGTACATTCAACATCAGAATACTTATGTCTAATAATGTTATCAATTGGGGAATGAGGGAATTCTTCCACACAGGACATGTACTTCGTATCACATATGTCTTCTCTGTAATAGAAAAAATATTACAGCCTAAATCATAATTTCAAAATTTATATTATTTATTCTGACAAAGAACAGGCAACTAATGATTTTTCAATAGAGATAAAGCAAGCATATTATAAAGATAAATATGTTTTATACATCTATATAAGTTGTAATTATATATACGAGAGAGAGAAAATTGATCAAAACTGATGATTATGTTGTTCATTTGTGCAAGTCATGTGACATATAATAATATATTATTTCAAAATGAGCATATATCATATAAAGCTAAACTTCGATAAGGACTTTAAATTGGTTGGTGAATCAGGCCAAACATATGTACTTGAAAAATTACTCGAGTTTACAAAAAAAAAAAAAGCCGTTTTATTAATAATTTATCTAGACAAATAAAAAAAATATAAAATGTTTACATATTTTTATGTGGCTTTCCACATATATTCTCTTTCTATAGTTTTCCCATCCACTCTTCACATAAATAGGGTGCATTTGCTATAAAAATTTGTTTCCTTCTCCTTGCACCCAAGAATTACTCAAACCTCAAAACCTAATCACTAAATAATTCAAAGTGCCTAAAAACATAAAAGAGCGATTATATATAAGTTCATAAGTTACATACCCGCCTCGGTGGCGTAGTTGGCTAACGCGCTTGTCGGCCGGATGAACTGGGGTTGGTTTTTCCTAAATGGTTTTCCACTCTTTCTCCACACAAATGCGGGTTCACTTCCTCTAATTCTACCTTCCCAATTCCTTATCCATTAGAGTAATTAGTACTTAAAGCATATAACCCAAACAGGTAGTAAGACGCTAAATAATAAATAAATAAATTTTAAGTTACATCTATTCTTATATGGATAAGAATGCTTCAGTTATTTTGATTAGATTAATTCAAATAAAAATCGTTCTTTCGCTTTCTTTCTCTCACACATATGTTTTTTTAATGAGTTTTATGTAATAAAAGACATTCCTTTGTTAATGAAATAATTATTTAATTACATTTGCAAATAAATTATAAAAAAAATTTGTAGCAAGACTCATTACAAGAGTATTAGCAGTTTTTCATTTGAAGTAAATTCAAAGTGCTCACACACTTGCAAATGCAAACTAAAATTACTACTATAATATCATACATGGGCCTAAAATTACCCTCTAATTGAGTTCAAAATGCATAAATAATTAACACTATACCTTCCTATATTGTTTAGGTGCCCAACAGGATATCTCACTGACTGACACATCATTATAGAGCACTTCTATAATAACTAGAACTTTTAACTTGGGCTAAGTTTTGCCAATTTAAGTTATATAAAATAATTCCTTTGTCTGCATTAATAATGACTAAACTGGTTCAAATAGCTAAGAAATTAAAACTCTATAAATTGCCTAAATTCCTTTTTTTTCATGAAAAAGATTCTGAATATATTTTTTTCTTAAGTATACACATCTATAAATCATATTAATACTAATATTAAATGTTTATAGATGAATTATTATTAGTAAACAATTGTTGAATTGTGTTGATTTTAAGGGAACTTTAAGTATATTTATATAGAGTATGCTTCTATCTATGGTAAAATCCCAGTTTTTATCAAATAGGTATAGTATTAAAGATAGTAAATTTCAACTTTCAAATTTTTATTTCAAAAAGTGTGGCCTAAAACTAGCTTCGGAAAATGTAAAAATTGAAGTTTCTTACCTTCATAACTCATTAGCAAAAATACATAAAAATACATTCATGGTGTGTAACATTTCATTTCTCTTTTGAATGGCGAAAAAAAATCTGTACATATGGCCTTAAGTAAATTTTAAAAAGTTGGACATTTCAGAGCTGCTCTCTCTAATAAACTCCCACCCCAACAACTGTTCGCCAGGGAACGTTAATATCACAACTATATTTATAAAGCTAGTAAAGGAAAGTCTAAGTCCTATATGATTACAAATAATTAACTTATCTTTTGTAACTGGAATAGTGCCAGATAAATTATTATTATTATTATTAGCACCGCGTCTTACTACCCGTTCGGGTTATACGCACTTACGCTAACTTGTAATGGTAGGGTGATTGTGAGATGAAATGAAGGACCTACAGTTTAACGTGGAATCCGAACCACGGTGGAGGCCTGGCATTCCCCACATTCACAAGATGTCTTGTCAGAGGTGAAGGAAGGGTTTGGTAATCAGATAAATCTTTGCCNCACATTCACAAGATGTCTTGTCAGAGGTGAAGGAAGGGTTTGGTAATCAGATAAATCTGTGCCGGGACCGAGGATTGAACCCCGGCCGCCAGCACAGAAGTCTGACACCTTACCCCTAGACCACCACGTCACCAGTGCCAGATAAATTGAAAGAATCCTTGGTTGTTCCTATACTTAAAATAGTCTAATCTCAAATCCTGCAAAAATAATAGAAAAATCTGTCAAAAATAGACTCTTGGAATATCTAAATAGAAAAAACAATTTTTTTGCTGGACAGTATGGTTTCTTGAAAGACTCTAGTACTCAAGCTGCAGCTACTGACCTAATACTAAAAATTCAAAATATTATTGACAAGGGAAACTTGGGAATGGGTTTGTTTATTGACCTGACCAAGGCCTTTGATACAGTTGATCACATGATATTGATTGATAAATTGAAGTGTATTCAATTAGAAGTCACTGTTAAAATGGTTCAAAAATTACTTAAGCTATAGATGCTAAAGGGTTCTGATAAAAAAAACGAGCAATGCTCAAAATTCTTTAGTGATTCTAAACAGATAATGTGTGGCGTTCCTCAAGGTTCAATCCTCGGACCCATTCTTATATTGGTTTATATAAATGATTTACACACGAGTAATTTGAATGGACACATTCAGCTCTTTGCAGATGGCACTTGCTTATATTATGAGAACATTAATTTAAATGTTCTACTAAATAATGTTTAATCCGACATCCTTCAACTGCTAGTTAATACCAATAAATTCTCTATTAATTAAAAAAAACTAAACTTATCCTATTCTCAAAAACTAGCCACAGAAGAAGAATAAAAAAGAAAATAATCATGGAAATGAGGTACTGGAATGTGTAGACTCTATTACTTATCTGGGCTTAGCTATTGATAAGCATCTCTTATGGGACAGTCACATAAATATTATAACAAAGAAACTAATTCCTATTTTAAGAGCATTACGCTGATGTGCCTATGTATAACTAATCCAGTAAAAATAACTCTTTATTTTTATTTGGTAGACTCGTATCTAATATATATATGAGTAATTTTTGGAGGTTTGCAACCAAATTGAGACTTAAAAGACTATCTGCATTCCAAAATAGAATTATTAGATCACTATATCAATTACCTATCAGAAATGTATAAATATCTGGATTTAATGCCTCTCGATAAACTGAGTAATTACCAAACAGGCATACTACTTCTTATTCTTATTATTATTATTAACACTGTGTCTTACTACCCATTCGGGTTATACACACGCTAATATGTAATGGTAGGCTGATTGTGAGATGAAATGGAGGACCTACAGTTTAATGTGGGATCCGAACCACGGTGGAGGCCTGGAATTCCACATATTCAAAAGTTGTGATTAATGCACATATTGTCATGGGTGAAGGAAGGGTTGGCAATCAGATAAATCTGTGCCAAGACCGAGGATTGAACCCCGGACCCCGAGCACAGAAGTCTGACACCTTACCCCTAGACAGCCAGGTCACTGATAACAGGCATTCTTGCTTACAAAATAAATACAAATATAATCTTAAAAGTACCCACAAATTAGAATTCCCTCAATCAGGTCATCATACTAGAGGCTCACTTAAAATATATCAAGAATCTTTTAACACTGTAAACTATGGAACTAATTCAACTTTAAATAAAATGACTAAAATATAATGCAATTCCAACAAATATCTCTGGTTTACTTGAACTGACAAATTGTTAAAAACATACCTACATGTCTTGTTTATTATTGTATTACTAATTAATTTTCCGCAACTTTTATTTTTATTTCAAAGTACTTTCTTATTAATTATTTGTTACTATTATTTTTTATATGCTTATTTTAATCTTTTTAACGTTTATCTCACATTTATTGATAAAATGCTCTGGTTGTATTTTTAGGAACAAAATAATATTTTGTATTACTATCCGCCCAAAGCTGACTTTGACACTCAAATGAAAAATGTTGGCCTCAGTGAAGCAATCATCAAATTCACAGGGTAAGGTTGACTATTATTAATATGCAAGTTAAAGCTTCGGTCTAATTTGATACACACAAATATAGTAGCCTGCCTATACTCTGATTTTGGTTGGAAGAACGGTAGGGAAAATTCAAACATATTTTTTAGCAGCCGATATTGCAAACATGTATCTATTTTATTTGTGTTATCTTATAGGTATTGATTATCTCTATTAAAAGTGACAGCTGCAGATAGCAAGACTTGATGTATGAATATATTAAAATTGTTTTGCTAACTTAAGTAACTAACTTCTACTGTTCTTCCTACCAAAATCATAGAATTATAAGAGACTTTAACTCTCAGAAAGTTTAAATTGGTAAAAAAAACCTTTACTTGTGGGTCTAGAATTCAACAAGTTAGTAAAAAAAAAGTTGCTTCGTGATATTTTTTCTTTCAATAAATTAGTCAGAAAGCTAAAATTAAGAATTTCCGTTTGCAAACTGGCGACCACATTTTTTAGACCTGTGGATCATAACAATGGTTTTAACTGATAAAGTAATCATCTATTATTGTGATATTGATAGATATTACTTGTTTTTCAGTACTTTCAATCCTGACCAGCCGTGTGAATCCCTCCACACTCAGAAGTCTCGGCAACTGTATTATCAACCTGAAGAAGGGTTCTGGATGGTTATGGTAAGGAACATTTAATAAATCTGGCTTGGAATCAAGCCTGATCAACTACCATACTGTTATCTCTTTTCTTTCAAGTACACTTTGGATTTAACTATTTTTTTAAAAGTTTAAAAATATTTTTACCAACAGATTTAGTGAGTATATGATACTGCTAGCCTTTAATACAGTTTTAAAGTCCTATCCCTTTATTTTGATGAATAAATATGTTGGTGATTTATTTATATTAGGGATACCTTTACATTCATTGTAAATGAAAACATTTTAATCGGCTTTTATCATGTTCTTTGTAATATTATAACCATTATTATAATATTCTTGAATACAAAACTATGAGAGTAAATACACTAATGTTGAACTAATTACAAAAAAGAAGAAGAGATTAACGATCCATCGCCACATAGTCCTAGAGTCTATTTAAACACTTTTTCCAGATTTTCAATATCTAAATATAGATTTAGGTAAATCAATATTTAGGTTTCTCAGCCACTTTCTTAAATGTCTCATTTAATGACTACTCTAAAGTCTGTAGGGAAGTTCATAGTTGTATGTGCAATTTCTAATCCATTATTCTAGAACAACAAACACACTTTTGTTAACACCCAAGGCATTTCTTCCTGATAATCTTCCCACTTTCTCAAAGGTCTGACAATATTGTTGGACATTAAAAAGACAACAATATTTTAGGAAGTGAAGAAGTTGCTAATTCAAAAACACTTGACATAAAGTTTACCAGAAGAATTACTATCATAAAATTTCTTTCTTGTTTGGTTAAAATGTGTATTCATTGCTTGGCGGTTTGTATAAACTGGTGCTCAGATAGAATATGGAGGCTGCTCACTGTTTGAAGATTTAACCCTTATATTATAACAATATTGTTTAACTGGTGGTTTCAATATTTAAAAACATTAATGGGGTAGGGATGAGGAATTAATAGCGTTTCTAAGAGATATGTGTTTAGAGTTGAAAACCATCTTTAGTATATCTGGACTTGTTTAAAACCTCAACTTCCCTGTGAGTGGCAATCCAGTTTGTTGTGAAAGTTATGCCTTAGAGCTTACAACCACTGATGTGGATGTAGCTTCAATAGCCTCTGGGAATATATTTAGAAGTATCACCGTGGTATCACGTAGCTTTCTTTTATGTATTTATCCACATTTGTGTGTCTATTTTCTGAACTGCTCTTGTGGTATTCTAAAACAGATAATACTAAAATACTATGTTTTTACTACCAGGCAGGAAATTTATTCCTAAATGAAATACATTATTTTAATTTCATTTTATTGGTTTAGACAGTGAACGTGCCTTCAATATCCAAGACTAAAGATGGTCTCGAGTATATGGAGTATCAGAGCGATGATGTTCAAGATAATGTATTTCGTGCCGTGCTACGCCAGGCCTACCACATGTTTCGACTCTTTAAAGGAACTTTCAACCACATCCTCGACAGGCGAGCGGGAGATGTGACGTACCTTAGGCAGAAACTAGACCACTTCTACTCGAGGGTGTGCATCTTATTAATAATGTATCATTACTTTTCTGTATATTAAAGAATAGTTAATAATCTGTCAAACTTAAATTTCAATTTCAATAAATCAATTCTTTGTTTTCAATATTTAAAAAAAATTATGCTATGTCCAAGCAAGGACATTAATGTATATGACCCTTGTTACAGGCGGTCATGTTTGGCAAAATTATATCTTCTTTATTTTTACTCCCCTCTCCTTATTTGATACAAGTTTAGTCTTCTATGACAACATGTTTCGATGTTATTATTGTTTGGTCTAAACATAAATTGATAATTCATTATTTCGATATTGCTAATTGTAAAACTTGGAGGTTATAAAATTGGGATATTGAGTTTAACATTACTAAGCGTGAAATCTTTTGTGCATATTTATATTTGTTTTTCCTCCAAATATCTTTATTAAATACTTAATATGACTGAAAAATATACTCTCTTTTGTCTTGGTTTTTTAATTAATACTAATTCAACTAATATTCACATAAATAATATCACTTTGCATATAATTTTGAGAACACCACTTTTCTCTTTAAAATGCCTTCACCTTTTGCATATCTCTAATTATAAATTAAAATAAATGTATGTGTTCTATAGTAGATTTGTTCCAATATTGACTTTTGTAAGCAAATGTTCATCCATTGCCGTTTGGCCTATGTGCGATATATATGTGATGACTGAAGCCAAAGCAAATTTGATTATTTATTTGTTTTTATATTTGACAAAAGGTACAGAAAAGATGGATATAAATATATAAAAGGGAATTAAAACAATATGGCTTTTACAATTGCAATGATGGTTTTGTTAACAATTAACACTGATGATTAAATATGATATCTAAAACTAAGGTATTGTTTGAATAAAGTACAATATTTGGTCAAATTTTTAGTTAAAAATATAAAATAAATTATAACTTTTCTCAGAAGATTACAGCAGAGCTGTTCCAATTATTAGTTAACAGGAGTCTTGGATGTTGGTATTTCTGCATATTGCATACATATCGATGGGTCTAAGGTAAAATGTTGTAACCCTCAAAAAATTGAAATCTTAGATTTTGGTATATTTCAATTTGTTTTTGTTACAGTTACATGTAGGTAAAGTGCTATAACTCTCAGACAAATATTAATGGAAATATAGCACTTTATTTTTTTGGGTAACCCTCATCCAGCACAGATGTTGGAAGGGAGAAGGCAGTAAGCCTCATGCTATAGGCTTACAACGTTTTACCTACGCAAGTTTCATAGACAGGCTTAGTCGTATGCCACATCCAGTG
>CABFVX010001762.1:0-11538 GCA_902151425.1 Timema shepardi
TATCTTATGACGGGAGGTGACGAAATCATAAGGACGTCACTATAAACATCTCTAGCATATATCAAATTAATTATCTTATGACGTCAACTGCGACGTCTACGTCGAAATCACCCAAGTCGTCATTTCTTCCGAACAAAGGTTCTTCCGAACAAACCTGCCCAATTACTACTTACTTTCTTTTGGAGAGTAGAGCAAAATGTTTGGTAAGTAAAAAAGAGCGTTACAACTATTATTCTAAGGACATTTTTTTAAAGGTATGGGTGTCGTTATTTACGTTGATTTTATTACTTTTTACCAAAAGCTTATTAATGTTATTTTATTGTTAATGGAATTAGTTATCAGAAGTAACAGCTTCAACCACGGGATTTGACGTATGGCTACGTGAAAGTAGCTACAGTATCTTTTCTGGCTGTCAGCTAAGCAGGAGCGGTTTTAGAACTTCGGTTTTTACTTAATAATTTATGATTAGTACATTCGGGCGTCCCCTGGGCAACGGTACATTAGTTCTGGAAAAGCTTTCACCAAACTGAACTATAGATTGATATAGCCCAGACACGCCATTATTATTTTTTATTATTCTTGATCTTAAATAATTGTTGACTTGAAACAAATAAGAAAAACTGCGTTCTCCAGAGTGGTTTCTGACCGAAGTACAAACCCTAGACGACCTAAACATTAGGGTGCACGGTTCGACATCGTGTTCACGAAGACACTCCAACAATTTCAGACTTGTATTTCATTTTTATGAAGTTTAAAATGAATGTGCACGAAAGTGGAGGCCTTCATCAAAAACTTGTAAGCGCACATTTCCATTTACGATTCACCAACATTTTTTCCGCCCCAAAAACTAGCCACCTTAAGCTGGAGCCTACTCACCCTACCGATAAACTCGCACCCACAGATAAGGTTCTTTCTATGAAAATTGGAATGCACACGTTAATGAACTCACCAAGGTTAGTGGTTACAAACAAATGACAGTTACTGATTTAAATCCAACCTCACATCAACTGCCCTTTATCATGACCAACAATATTTAGATAGGATACAAGAATGGTTAATCACCTCAATATCAATATATGCCTTTAAAATTGACATTAAGTGCTATCAATTTTTACTTACCACATATCAGCTGCTAGAGTGATTGGCTCATAGTGAAGAATTTCAGGGGCTGAAACATAAAATATTTGTGTTATTAATACTTTCGGATAGATTAAGATTTATGTTTTATTGAAGAATACTATGCATGTGATTCAGGAAGCATAAATAAATAGTTTAACTTCAATAAATGGTAAAGGCTACGTGTTGTGTCATTATTATTAGTACTTATTTGATTATAGTGATATTTTTTGGCACACTGTTTTATTCACATTTGGGCTATGTGCATATGGACTAACTACGCTAAAGTGCTAGGAACCAGGAAAGTTGAATTTAGAGGAAATAGAGGGAGATTGGAAATCCATTTAGTAAAAACCACTTTCAGTAATTATAAAATTTGATCTTTGGGTCTTCTAAACTTGAAAATATATAAAATTATAAAATTTGATATTTGGGTCTTCTAAACTTGAAAATATATAAAATTATAAAATTTGATCTTTGGGTCTTCTAAACTTGAAAATATATCAAACAAATTATTTCAAATAATTTTTGATAGTGACCAAAATGCACGTGCAGGTTTAGATTTTGACATCGACAGCAGATCCCGAGCTGTTTTTACGAAACTTAGATTCGTTTGGAAAAAAATTACCTCAATAAACCTAGCCCTTTTACCTAAGTATTCTTAGGCCTTTGGTGGAGTAGTTTCATGCTACTGCAGCTTTGTTAAAAGTTTTGCATTTGCTGGTCAAGAGGGGGGAAAAAACTTTCACCGTAAAACATTCAAAATCATTGAGTATATGAGAGCCTAGCTTTCTTGAAGATTCGCGAAGTTTGGAAAACTGGAACCGGTTGCAAGATTTATTTTAAAATGGTTTTCTCCTAATGACTTTGAAGGTAAATCTTAAGGGAGTCATTCTGTCTCTAATCATCTCAATTATGCTACATTGGAAATAAAAAATCACCACAATTTAAAATTATGTTTAAATGGAAACATTTTGCCTTTGATGACTAGACAGTATTCAGAAGTATTCGCGTTCTATATATTTAATAATAGTAAATTACTTACTATGCAAATGTATAATATTCATAAGAAAAGTAGGTAGTTTAATTGGAAAACGAATATTTTATCTATTCTATATTTTCTTTCTAGTTTGGCTGGAAAATAATTACTAAGTAAAGAATCAATTTAAAGTATAAAACCTATAAGTGTTATAAACAAAAAATAAATCAAAATTAGATTAGGAGACACAATGGGGGATTGTGGAACTTTTGATAGGTTAATAAGTCGATTCTGACCAAAAAATGTTTGAAGTCCGTTCTGAAAGGTATTTTTTACCTCCCAGAACACTACTGTATAGTAGGATTTTTGTAAGTTATGAAAAAATACCTTTCAAAAATGACTTCATACAAAAATCAGTTTATAAGTTAAGTTTTATCCGTGAGATGAGATGATGCATACTTAGATTATAAAAATAAAATCCAAAACATTTTGTTTCAATAAATTATATTTGCTTATGAAAACAACTTTTGTTTTAAGTTGGCATAGCAAGGGTGGAGTGGGTCTCGATGTTGGCACCCCCTACCCGGTGTAGAAACCAAATTCTTATCAGAATCTTAGTAAGAGCTAAAATAAAAATGTGGTTACCAAAACAATTCTGTAAAAAGTCAGCAATGTAGTGAACTTCAACCTAATAAAAGGCAGTTAAAGCAATTAACCCCTAACCTAAATAAAGTCAGTGCAGACTTTATAATTATAATATTATAATAATTATTAGGGCTTCAATAGTGTTTTAGTAATAAAAATAATTAGGCCTATTACATTTTTAAACTTCTACACGTATTATTTCTCCCCCCCTTTTTTTTTTACAAAATGACACCTTCATGACACCCCTTGACCTGCTTGTTTGGATTCGTGGACTGATAAATGTACCTTTATAGTTTATACATCTCTCTCTATATGGTTAACTTGACCATTTGATGCCAATTTTGAGGGGATTTGTAAAGATGAATATCAATTTGATGACAAAGAAACTTACGGACATAATCTGGTGTCCCTAGAATCTCTCTTATCTCCGTCCCTGCCAGAATCACTCTCGATATCTCGAAGTCACACAGTTTTACGTCGCAGTCCGGAAAATCTGTCATCATCACCAGGTTTTGAGGCTGTAAAGGAACAAAATGCACAGTTTTATTAATCAACATATTTTGTGCGTATGTGTTTGTTGACATTTTTACTTTCTCGTGACCCTTCAGAGAGAAACAGTATTGTACTCATTAAAAAAGTCTAATACAAAATGTTGATGAATGTTGACGTTTTATCAGCCTCTGAACCCGAAAAGGTGGTTTTTGCAATGCCGTCTGTATATTACTGTAACTAGAGCCGAAACCATTTTACTGATTGGACTAAAACTTGGTATTGAGGGTTTTGATAAGATTCCCCATAGGAGTTTAGTTAGTGATGTGTAACTATTTTCAAAAACATATCGAAAAGTTATAGTCATATTAAAATTTAAAAAAATACTCTTGAGAAGTTATGGGGTGACTTTTGTTCTAGGGGTAAGGTTTCGGACTTCTGTGCTGGGGTCCGGGGTTTAATCCTCGGTCGTGGCACAGAAATATCTGATTTTCAAACCCTTCCTTCCCCTCTGACAAGACATGTATTAATCATAACTTGTGAATGTGAGGAATGCCAGGCCTCCACCGTAGTTCGGATTCCACGTTAAACTGTAGGTCCTCCATTTCATCTCACAATCAACCCTACCGTTACACATTAGCGTAAGTGCGTACAACCCGAACGGGTAGTAAGACGCGGTGCTAATACACGAGACGTTATGAGCTAATATTGGAACGGTGGAGGGAAGTTGGCCTACTACATAGATTCAGAAAGGGACGTATTTCCTTGGTCCCTTCCATTATTTCTAGTAACTACGCCCCTGCCTCTGACAGTTACAAAGATTGCAAACGCTATTTTAATGTATTTATTTATCAAATAATAATTTTGTCATGCATCTCTCTATTTTGAAGGATAGCTCCCATGCCGGTTAAATAATAGAATTAATAGTGTAACATTTTGTCAATAGTGGCTTTATGTTCTCAATCTTCCTTTTTACCGCAATTACAGTACAGAAGCATACCACAAACTTTCCTGTATTATTAGAGCTGGTCTTTCCCATCTGCTGGTCCCACGTTCAAAATTCGATAAGTGGTTAGTTAAAGGGGTTAAAGAACACAAGGGGTTTTGAATCAATTTTATCTTATTTTTTAAATTGGTTAGTTAGAATGAACCTTTGAATAAATTGATTATATTTTCATACGATTTACAAACTAGCTTAGCTCATTCACAACCACGCAATTCATTTAGAAGGCCGCAGTGCCGAAGATTCAAATTAGCACTTGGATGCAGTTGACAGTTAAGGTTAAGATTTGAATCCTGGTTGGCTGCACTGAGTATGATTTTATGTATGTAATTTTACACTGTAGTTTTCCCAACCTATTTTTACGCTAAAGGAGGCACATTTTATTTAAGCTACAGCTCACAACCCTTTCCTTTGAATTTATTATTTGCTAGACCTTTTAAACGTACAAAAATTCAGAAATAAAGTGAACCTATGCTTATAAAATAGTGTAAATACAAGGAACAAAGTTTGATAAGAAATGTATTTTTTTAGCACCCTGTCTTACTTCTTGTTTGGGTTTTACGCATAAATATTAATTACGTTTATGAATTAGGGATGATAAATTTCAAATTTATAGGAGATGAAGTGAAGCCGCATTTGCGTGGAGTGAGAGTGGAAAACTATTTAGGGGAAACCACCCTCAGTGCTCGAAACTGGAATTCAAGTCCCGATCTCTTTGTCATCGGCAGTCTAGTATATTTCGAGAGTGACGCATTTTTAGACCATGTTGTTCCCGAAGCAGGTCTCCAAAATAATTATTTATTTACGTGAAGTGTAAGAGTTGATTAGGTAATTGATGAAGTGTGACCACTAAATCAACATGTATAATTGGTGTAGTAGTAAATCGAAATGTTGATCCCAACAAGCCAAGTTTGTTAGCTATTAAAGAAACATGTAAACAACGACGAGCCAAACTGTCCGGTTGTTGACCTGGTGGTCTAGGGGTAAGGTGTCGGAATTCTGTGCTGGGGTTCAATCCTCGGTCCCGGCACAGATTTATCTGATTACCAAACCCTTCCTTCACCTCTGACAAGACATGTATTAATCACAACTTGAGAACGTATGGAATGCCAGGCCTTCACCGTGGTTCGGATTCCACGTTAAACTGTACGTCCTCCATTTCATCTCACAATCACCCTGACATTACACATTAGCGCAAGTGCATATAACCCAAACGGGTAGTAAGACGCGGTGCTAATAATAATGATAATGTCCAGTGGATAAGGCAGATAAGGCGTTTGGCACAGTCACGCCACGTTAATAACACGTGCCTCGTGAGGTGTCTATCGGTCTCAGAGGAACAAGGTCCCGACTGTCATCATGTCATAAATGAGGTGAACAATAAGGTTAAGACTATTCATGAGCCTTCTAGATAACTTGACAAAGAATGGTCTTGGAAGGCGTGGCGGGACTAAGAAAGACAAAACTCTGAAATGTGGTCCAATTTTTATTTTTATTATTATTGTTATTATTATTATACATCCTGGAATGTTCTTAGTTGATAGTTTAAACAACCTCGTATTACTACTACCTGTTCAGTTGATACGTAGATAGGATAATTAATCTAACGGGGTAGGGATGAAGAATAAATCACTTTAGAGGTAATCTACCCGTGTTTGCGTGGAAAACTATTTAGGAAAAACCACCCTTAGTGAACCCGAGTGGGATTTGAACCCCGATCTCCCCATATTCAGCGTGTCTGACATGAGAGTGATGTATTTAGAATTACTATTATAAACGAAAAAGATAGTTTCAAGATAAATGTTAAGGGAACATCCGAAACAAAATTAAAATACTAAAAAAAAATATATATTTTTCATTCAAAAATATCAACTTTCCAACCCACTTCGGTGGTCGAATTGTCTTAGGCGTACCTCTTACAACCGACTGTACTGCCGATGACGAGGAGATCGTGATTCGAATCCCAGTTGGGTGTATTGATGCTATAATTTCCTAAATAGCTGTCCACTATCCATCCACGCACATGCGGGTATATGCTTTTTCTGAATTAACTTTTCTAAAAACACCACATTAATTAGTATAATTAGCACAAATGCTTACAACCCCGAGTGGGTAGTAAAACGCGGGGACAAAAAAATATTCTCCCCCTCACGCAATAATCATCCTACTATCCTGGCTATCAGTATAGTCACACTACTCGGATAAGGTAATAAGAAGTTAGAAGTGAACGGAGGTAAACTCAGATTTGCATGGAAATAGAGTGTGACACCATTTAGGGAAAAAAACCACCTTCGTACACCCGGCCGGGGCTCTTACCCCGACATTCCAGTCACCGGCAAACCAGAAAGAAGAGGCCAAGGCCTTTTCTGCATCCCTACTGATGTGGGTAGGTTATTTTAGGCAACCATAATACTAGTTCCATTTTCACACTCTTTATAAAATAAAAATTTGTTGGATGTGTAAAATAAGAAATCAGATATTTAAAAACAACACCTAATTATTGAGAGCCAAACCAACACTCATCAAGGAAAACTAATTTCTTAATTTGAATTTTGGTTAATGAACAGTTTTTGTTGAACATTTCTCAATATTATGACTCTATTTTGTACCAGGGATAAAGCAACACAAAATTACTTGCTTTGACATCATTCAACTCTACAAATTTGTATTCTATACAACTGAGACCTTCTAGTGATGACTATGTTTTTACCACTAATGGGCTATTTTTAATATTTATTGATATAGTTTATTATTTATTTATATATATACTTAATATATATATATGTATATTATAGTAAAATTGACTACACAAAATTATTTGGAATATACAAACTAATATACAGGGCAAATAAAAGGTTTAAATTTTAATAAAATACAGATAAACTTTTTTTATGAAAGTAGTTGTTCTTGTTAATATCCTCTTATTTTAAGGATTTGGATAATATACTTTATCGTCAATTTATAAACACTATTATATTGTACTAATGTGCATTATTAAGTTTAAAAATTTGTTTCAAATTAAATGCTCGCCCTTCAATCGGGTTTATATGGACTGGGCACAGCTTTTGATCCCATGACCCCAGGCTATCACAAAAATTTTCCCTTCGGGGTGGATTGGGCATTGTTACCTAAAGCCTAGTCCAAAATAACCTTGCTTCCTCTTTTACTAAGAATTAATTTTACCTCGGACATAGTTTATGGAGTAGCTAACGTTTAGATAGATGGCTTATCCTGAACTGTAGTTTGTTGGTGACTTATTGTATTCATTCCATATTAATATTACACTATAAATAGCACACTCCACCTGTTTACAATTCCTTCTAGTCGAACTGGCGGTGCCCAATCCACCCATTTACAATTTCTTCCAGTCCAATGGCTCTCAAACATTTTTTATATTGTACCCCTTGGACAAAATGTCAGCCAATTATTCCCAAATGACAAATATCAAATAATCAAAGGAGAACATTTCCCTAAGTCCCCTCGAAAATTCCCCACCACGTTTGGTTCCCCGCCACATTTGAGCCTCTTGTCATTTTGAAAATTTTCCCTTGAGAGCTACTCACGTTCCCCCTGAAAGTCACCCGTATACTCCTGGGGCTACTCGCACCCAGTTTGAGAACCAATGTTCTAGTCGAACTGATGGTACCCAATCAACCGACCTTACATCCAAGAAGAAAAAAATTTACAAAAACTTGTACAGATAACATTCGACACTTTGATATGTTAAAATTATCTTTTTTCTTTTTTAATCTATTGCTCATAAATATTTGTGCGTGCGGAATAATAGTTACTTGAATAGTTTTTGCAACACTAACTAAGAATGAGGTTTCATAACGCTTGAGCGGTAAATAAACGCAACAGTACACTTGCTTAGTATCACAAAAGATAAAATGTATTTGAACGTTAAATTTATGGACGGTTAATATTATTATAAACAGAAGCGCAAAAAATGTCTTGGTGATCGAAATGTTGACAAGACAATATAAATCGGCATATAGAACAGATCAGATACAAACGAGCGTGGGATGTCTAGAAATCTGAGGCAGGAGAAATTATTATTATTATTATTATTATTATTATTATTATTATTATTATTAGCACCGCGTCTCACTACCCGTTCGTGTTATACTCACTTACGCTAATGTGTAATGGTAGGGTGATTGCGAGATGAAATGGAGGACCTACAGTTTAACGTGGAATCCGAACCAAGGAAGGGTTTGGTAATCAGATAAATCTGTGCCGGGACCGAGGATTGAACCCCGGCCGCCAGCACAGAAGTCTTGACACCTTACCTCCTAGACCGCCAGGTCACCGAGAAATTATTAATGACTTTTCTCTTAAAATAAATTAAAAATTACATTTTATACATGACAAGACCAGGTTAAGATAATAGAAACTATATTTTAAGAAGAAACTGGTTATATTAGGCCTGCGTTAATCTTGGTTTACGATAGTTTGGCAATAAGCGATGTCTTAAAAACTTAATTAGTATTATTACTACTATTGCTGTGCGAAGTCCAATATTTTCGATTCAAATTAAAGTAGAATCGAGTACATGAAATATTTTTAAACACTAATTGAAGTTTGAATTATTGATACGTTTTTAATCATTTGTTTATTGTTATGTGTTTAAAAAAAAGTATATGACTTATATCTTAATACATTTAGATACTAAATATTATTTTTTTAAAATTATTTATTTCAATTAGTTTTTAACATAATTTGACATAAATTTATAAATAAAGCTACTATCCCATCATTCGATTCAATTACTTCAAACCCACTTCGGTGGCTGAATGGTCTAACGCATCACTCTCGTAATATACTAAATTATCGATAACGGGTAGATCAGGTCTCCATCTCCATCGGCTGTACTGAAGGTGGTTTTTCCTAAGAGGTTTTTACACTCTCACGCCATGAAATGCGGGTACACTTCCTCTAAATTCAACCTGCCTAACCTCTAATACTTTACAAAGGCGTATAACCTAAACGGGTAGTTAAACGCGGTGCTCTAAAAAATTTACTTCAAATTTTCGTCATGTAAACATTAATTTATAACTGTAAATCCAACATAATACCGGACCTTGCCCAGATTTTATTCATTGGGAAAAAAGAGGATATCTGTGGTGGGCCACGGTAAAGCCCTCAACAGATGGTAAGGAATTTTCTTAACATTGAATCTATATTTAAATTATTTAAAGTTGTTTTTAGCATATTATTAAGTTTGCATGTATTATGAATTTTTAAAGACTCCAATTAGTTACTAGTATAGCCAATTATGAGTAACACACAAATACATTGCTAATAATACTTTCAAAGGAAGGGGGTTATTACCCCCAAAGTAACCCCCTCGGTACGGCCCTGTCATAACAGCACAGAAATACACAAATTAAACACAGAAATATATATATATAAATTACGTAAACAGGGAATGAGAGGTTGCTGACTACATGACACCTTCTATCCGCAAATGTTGGCAATATCTTTGCTAGCATGCGGTGTCCACTCGGTTGGTATAGCTCGGGGTACACGCATATGTACTAATTACGCTAATTTATCAGAAATGAGGAATGTTGCATTTAGAGGAAGTGCACCCACATTTACATAGAGTGAGATTGGAAAACCATTTAGGGAAAACTACCCCCAGTAGGCCTACACCCAACCGGGACTCGAGCCCCGATCTCTCCATCATTGACAGTCAGGAATACTGCAAGAATGACGTCTTAAAACATGCGGCTACCGAAGTGTGTACTGATGATATATTTTAGCTGCAAATATTTTTATTGGTGAAGCTTCGCAATTGACGAATCTGAAATTTTCCCGAATAGAAGTCAAGGTTGTCGAAGCTTTGCACACTCCTAATTGCTACTACTATTACTACTTGTAGTAGTACTAGGAAAGTGTGGGCGTTGGAAAGAAACCGAATAACGTGAGTCCCATGTTCCCCATCAATCACCTGAAACTACTCGTCATAACACACTCTCGACTTCCTTCCCCGTCATCCATCACCGGAGCAGTATAACGACTCCATCAACCGTGATGGGTAAAGGGGTATAAGTGGTCGAGCTCACCCATTTCTGGGGCCTTTAATAGCAACCATTAATTGTTGCTTTGTTGTGTTTTTAAAACATAAAAGGCGTTTTTCTTTCTCTCTTTCTATTCCGCTGTCTTTACGTCTGACGAAATCTCTTTGTGCGATCTGTTCTTCTTCCAAATTAGGAATCAGGCTAAAGGACCCCGGTATTTTCTCAAGTATTTTCAGCTCGTAACGCTATTCCATCATAATAAAAGCTTGAATGTTAATTTATTTGAGGATCAGTGAGGAGTTGGGAGGGGAAGGCGGGCCTTGTTTTGGGATCTTTATGAGGAAGCCAGAGATGAACGTGTGGTACAAAATGTTGGAATCAACAATAGAGTGAAGGATCCTATTCCCTTTTGACAAGTTTAAGGTGGAAGTGTAGGGGACGTGAGAAAAGGTCGACGGTTTTGCAGTTTTTATGTAAAACTTTTTGGGTCAATATAAATCAAATAATTCTCCAGTAGGAAAATAGAGTTTAATTTTATTTTCACAAGGTGATTTAACCAGTTCTTGACTATCTATCAAGGGTGTCCGGAAAATTAATGAAAACTTTTTATTTCATTTAAATATTTGTCATCTAATGCCGCTATGCTCTTGACAGATATTCACGATCTGCTGATATCACCATGTGAAGAAAATTAAATTTTATGTTTCTACTGGAGCAATATTTTATTTATTTTGACCAAAGAAATGTGTTGCTATAAAAACATAAAAAGTACTTAGATTTTCTAGTTTTCATTACACTCCCACGTTAGGGCTCCCCATACTCGTACAGCTTCGCCTTCGGGTTGAACTGACTTGTCATGACAGGCTGATCTGAGACAGTTCTACTTGTCCCAGCTCACCACCCCACACGAACAGATCTGTATGTCTTCACTCCGTCTGGAAATACGGTTGAGTGTAGATGTATACAAGTTTTTCATGGGGAAAATGATATAAGCGATTAATTGCTTGCAAATGCAGCGATTGTAGAAGAAAGTACGGAAACGCCGCAGAGTGTGAAGGAAAGAGTGGTTGAACCGATAAAATTTAAACAATATAAATTTACTGCAAATTGAAGGGAGATTTCTGATCCCCCTTGATAAATTCGAATAAGAAAATGTTTTAACCACGTGCCCATGGCCGAATAGAACACGATATGACACTAAGCACGTGGAAAACGGAGACTGAACTAAATAAAGAAATAGCCTGCGGGCCACTCGCGCCCCCCCCCCCCCCCCCCCCCCC
>CABFVX010001762.1:22124-34284 GCA_902151425.1 Timema shepardi
TTTTTGAAAGTTGGACGCCTCTAGAAGCTATTCGGGGTGGTATTCAACGAGATTTAAAAAAAAGATTGGATGCATATACAAGTCATTTGAAGTTTAATGCGAGGCCGTATTTCATATTCATATTCGAGAATATCAACGGGGAGTGAAATAGATATAGAGGGGGGGAGGTCAATTAATTCCTACCAGAGCGGTCAATACCTCTCCCGATTAATACCTTATTTCTAATGGTCATGAGCGTGTCACATGGTCGCTTGTTCTCTTGTTCACGCGACTAAACGCGCAAGCAAGGAAGCGACACTTTAGCTCAGTAAGGAGATAGTAGGCCTATTCCTACAGAGTTCTGGGTTTCGATTCCCGGCTGCACGTAAGGTCATTATTGTATATTATTTATTAATTGGCGGCCAGGTAACTGGGTACTGTGTCTTTTCTACTAAGGTTAGTTGTTGAGTCACATGCTGATATCATCACTGCGTTTAGAGATATGAAAATTAAATACTCCTATATTTTTTAGCACCACTTCTTACTTGCTGTTAGGGTTGTACGTTAATGTACTAATTAAGCTGATAGCTTTTTAGGGATTAGGAAGGTTATATTAATAGGAAGTGTACCCGCATTTGCATGGAGGGAACGTGGAAGACTATTTTGGGAAAAAACTCAGTTCACTGACCTAGATCCGAACCTCAATCTCCCCGTCATCGACAGTCTAGTCTACGGTGAGAGTAATGTGTTAAACCACGTGGCCACTTAAGCGGGTTACCTCTAATTAAAATATATGATGGAATGAACGTTAGAAAGATATATTAAGAAAATACCAATTTAAAAGAGATCAACATTGAAAAAATGCGACTATAAAACAATATACACATGTAGATAGGACATTCAGCATGAATGGAAGAAACCAGAACCGTGATTAGGGTACTTACTGACAAACCCAACGGGAAGAGACCATTGGGACCATTGAGCTAGACGCAAATGGAAGGATAACATTATAATAGATCTGAAAGAGAGAGGGTGTAATGAGGTGGACTGGATAGAATTAAATCAAGATAGGGATATGGTGCAGTGATGGTGTAATGAAGTGGACTGGATAGAACTAACTCAAGATAGGGATAGGGTGTAATGAGGTGGACTGGATAGAACCAACTCAAGATAAGGGTAGGGTGTAATGAGGTGGACTAGATAGAACTAGCTCAAGATAGGGATAGGGTGTAGTGAGGTGGACTGGATAGGACTAGATCAAGATAGGGATAGGGTGTAGTGAGGTGGACTGGATAGAACCAACTCAAGATAAGGGTAGGGTGTAATGAGGTGGACTAGATAGAACTAACTCAAGATAGGGATAGGGTGTAGTGAGGTGGACTGGATAGGACTAACTCAAGATAGGGATAGGGTGTAATGAGGTGGACTGGATAGAACCAACTCAAGATAAGGGTAGGGTGTAATGAGGTGGACTAAGATAGAACTAGCTCAAGATAGGGATAGGGTGTAGTGAGGTGGACTGGATAGGACTAGCTCAAGATAGGGATTGGTGACGTACTTTTGTAGGTGCGTTAGTAAACTTTCGAGATCCTAATGCCATAGAGTAAGTAATTAAAATTATTACTTTTGTTTATTGACATTTAAAAATATAGTATTACGTTTAACATTACTGCTAATATCCATCATAAATGATTGAACTTATGAATATTATGAAAGTGGTCTAAGCAACTTTTATAACTGTCAGATACCTATCTACATTCGACAATCCCACTGTAGTTATCTTGTAGTGTCAAGTATTCTGCAATTTACATGAAAGCTTAGGCGAGAATTTATCACGCTTTACTCTGATATTGTAGGCAGGTTTTAGATATAAACTGTTTAAGATGTTAGTCTCATATCTTACTTGCCGGCTGCAATGAGAGTGTTTTGCTCAATGTGATTTTTACATCATTTCTCTACGCCAATGCGGGTGAATTTCCTTCAAGCTACCTTTCTCATCCCTGGAACTTTTATTAAATCATCAACAGCCCTTAAGTCGAACGTACAAGTAATAAAAATGAGCCTTCAATGACGCCTTAATTGGGACCAGCTGTATGGAAGTCTCTAAGCTTAATATATAAAATTAATTTTCAAGAACTGCTTCGGTGACCGCATAGTTTAAGGTAGGTGTCAGCAACCTTTTTGATATTGCGGGCCATATGGGCTTAAAAATATATTTGGTAAGCGGGTTTGGAAAAAAAAAATTGAGCAAAAATATTTCTATAACTGTATTTCTCATATAACTTAGTAATAGCTAATAGTCTATTTTTATGAAAAAAATATTGTTTTTCTGCTAAATCTTTCGTGGGACAGATAAAATCATTCGGTGGGCTGGATTCGGTCCACGGGCTGAAAGTTTCATACCACTTGTCTAAGGCGTTACTCGCACAATGTACTGGACCGCTGATGATGGAGATATTGGTGTTAGTGTCCCAGTAGGGTGTATTGAGAATGGTTTTCCATTCTACCTCCACGCAAATATGGGTACATATCCTCTAAATTCAACCTTACTCATCCACAACACACACATACATGCGTATAACCTGAAAAGGTAGTAAGAGGCGGTGCTAATAATTTTTTATTTCAAATTTATTTATTATTTATTATTATTATTATTATTAATAAATTTGAACCCAAATATAATATAAATATAAATTTACATTTAATTTATTTTAGGTATTCGACGTGCACTTTCTGAACTGTCTGATTATATCACCACACAACTTATAAACTAACTTAAAAATAGAAAAGACATCCAGCTCCTAGTAGCTGATTCATCACTGAGAAAGGAGAAAACAACATTCCATCAATGATAAATCTTGCGACCATGCTAGAAATCGAGCCCAGGGTCCTTAGCTAAGAAGACATACACGGTACCGATTGAGCTAGGGTGTTGGACTAAATAATAAAATAAAAAGAGTTTAAACATCTTTGTCACAATAATACCCGGTGATAGTGTCTGGTAAATTAAGGGCTGAATTATGATGAGAGGCACTGATCCTAAATTTTCCAAGTGGTGTTATCCCCCTCCTCCCCTCCCTCCTTAAGGTAGGGATGTAGGGAACGCGAAAAAAAAAAGGCCAGTAGGTTTGAAGTTTTTAAAGCAAAACTTTTTTGGTCAAACAAATATAATATTACTTCAGTGCAAAAATAGAATTTAAATTTCTTCACATGTTGATATCAACAGTTGTTGAATATATGTCATGAGCATAACGGCATTAGATGAGAAACTTTTTAAACGAAGAGAAAAAATTGTCATTAAATTACAGCACACCCTTGAAAGATAAATATTCACCAAATGTTGAGGTCATCATGCGAAGGAAAATACTCACTGTTTATATAGAAGCAATATTTTATCTATTTTGACAAAAAAAAAAGTTTTATATAAAAAACTGCAAAAAAACTGACCTTTTCTCGCGTCCCCTGCATCCCCACCTTAACAACAATATTTCAAGAGTCATAAGGCCTTACAAATATATTAGGTTTTGGTAAATGTTTAGCTATGAATTTTTTAAAAGAAAACATTATATCTTTCTCTCCAAATTAGCTCTCTTGATTAGCTATAAATCCCCTACACCCCTCCCCGTACACTCCCCGTATCACTCAAGCAGAACCTCCAGCTTTCAAACTCACGAGCCGCCACTGCTAGGTTCACATTCTTGTAGATCCCTGAGTAAATCACATTATTCGAGAATTGATTGAACTTTGTTCAATTACGTGTTCAAAAAGGAATGTTCAGCTCTGAAAAGAACTGACTGTATTTTTGCACAACAAAGTGTAATAACACTAATTTAATCTTGAAAATAGAAATTACGTCATAAATTCCTAACATACCTTAGCAGGTATCGTGCGTGCGGGTGATAAACACATTCCATCATGCTAACAAGTGCACAATTCTTGAAAAAAACCAAAAGTGCAAACACAAATATTAAAAAATGAAAAATCGACCAATTTTTTAATCACAGTACAAGACATTCACGTCATTCCTTTACGACCTGGAACCTAAGTTAATTTCTCTGTTCACTCTACAACTGGTTTCCGGTCTGATTGTATTAACTTTTTAATTAAGTATGAATTATAGATTCGAATTTTGAGCTAAACTCATCGAATCCGAATCCAAGATTTATTGAGACTAGAAATTTTGAACCGAATATGAATCTTACAAAGATTAGAATTTGGATTAGAGTTCCAATTTCAAGTCGGAATTGGTTTTAGGGCTCTAATACTGATTATTTGTGGATCATACTCAAGATAATTACTGTAAATACTTAACAACCAGATTCCAGACTATAAATTACACACTTATCGAATGTTTAAATGTCATAATGAATACATTATATTATTTAAAAAATATATACAGTTAAACTTTATATTCTCTATTGTCTCTTGTGGTCATCATTATATTTAAGATTAGGATTATTAGAATAGAGGATTTGAGCCAACTTTAATAATAATTTTATAAAATAGGCCTAGTGATAAAATAAACTATGGTCTAACCCTCAAATCACTGAGTTACGAATATAGGCCAAATACTACGTGAGTAAACTGTTGTACTGCACACCGTATAATATTATTTGTTATCAAACATGCCCGAAGATAATTACTCTTAAAGTTAACCTTTTACCCACGAATACAAAGTCGCTTCTAAATGTGATATACCCAATTATAGTTGTACTTGAAAAGGCGGTGGTCAAGTGTTGGTTGATACCTTTGTTACAGTCCTTTAAACGTGCCTAATCACGTGATAACGACTCTCCTCCCCCTCCCCCCCGTTTCTTGTTCGTGTGGTGACGTCACATAACCTCAGATGCGGTGTCCCAAATGTACCATTTTGTAACAATCGTTCCCTTATGTGTGTGTGTGTGTTTTGGTTTCACTGTGAGACGTAGCTGGCGCCAAAGCCCAATGACGACTTAATTTAATCTTGAGTAATTATAAATTTCTCAATATGTAGAAAAAAACAACCAAAATGGTTGTGGCATTTAAGTGTTCCTCCTAAAAGCTATTAACTGTTTATCTAACAAGTTCTTATAATTACGTGTTATAGCAACTAAAACTACAGTCCAATTATCATAAGAAGAACCTTACCTGACAGCTAGAAATGTTCCTAGATTTACTTTCACATATTTATACGTCCAGTCATGTGATCTACTAATGTCCCCTTTGATAGATACAACCTATACTATACAGTAGCACTTAGTATCCATTCGAGATATACACATGTATTAATTATGCTAATGGAATAGTACTGGGGAAGATAGCATTTTAGATAAAATATACCAGCATTTGCGTGGAATAACAAAGGGAAAGCCATTCAGTAAATCTACCCTTTGTACACCTGGCCGAGCTTCAAACGCTAATATCCCCGTCATCGGTAGTCTAGTCTATTGTTGGAGTGACTCCTTAGACTATGTGACCACCGAAGCAGGTGACTCAAGTTTAAATTCTGGTTGAATGTACTGGTGGTGGGGGATACGTAATCCCACGAAAAAAGGTTTTTGATTTGTTGAGTTCCGCCGCTGGCACATTCCCTTAAAATTCGCCACACCCAACCTGTCTCTATCAAAATAAATAAATGTATGTCTCTTAAAATCTAGCATAATGATACTCAACAACTCACTTGTCAATGGCATTTAATAATGAACAATAATAATTAGTTTTAAGCCAAGTAAGGTTGGTACACTGGTTTCATAGTGTCCATGATTTGAATCTGTACAACGTCGAGTTTCGCTTCCAAGCCGCACCGCACCGCATTTTCCCAGCGGAATGCTATTTATGTTTTTAAATTCCAGTGGCTACACGAGTTCGCACCGGCGCGGACGAATCGTAGAGAGAGAATTGCTCCGCATTTTTGCGGTGCGGTTCGCACTCGTGTAGCCACTTGCATTATAAAACATGGATAGCATTCCACCGGGAAAATGCGGTGATGTGCGGGAATAAATGTTCGGGAGCTTCCGAACTTTGTTTTCATGGTAAAACTAAGCATTTCTTTCACAGCCGTGTCACGTGTGTCGCTGTAGTCATTGTTTCCAACATTACGTACAAGATAAACAATATTATGTACAACTCATTGAACAACAAACATTCTTCTTCTTAGTTATTAGCTAATTTAAAACTTTATTCTTAGTAATTAATAGCTAACTTTATTTGTAATATAACTCAGTCTATAAATAATATAAAAATGGTTAAAAAATGTGGCGTGGTTCGGCTCCGTGTAGCCGGTCCTTAAGGAGTTTAATTGTAACCTAAATTATTACCCTCAATTCATTGTTGTTGTAAGCATCCACGTGGATGCATGTACAGTACAGTACATACTGTTGTTCGGAAACTCATAGTCCAAACTGCACATATAGCTTGTTCGAGCCAAAAGTAATACAACATCCGTTTACACTTACGTCTGGAAAACTATGCTAATACCATTAAATTGTGTCCAAAGTTTTGGTGTATAGCACCGGGATAGCAAAGCTGTCAAGCATGCGTGTACAACAAGTTGCATAGGAGTTAGCATTTTCGTGGAAGGAGAGCGAGAAATCATTTAGGAAAAACCAGCCTCAGTAGAACCGACCGAGATTCGAATCCCGAGCTTTCTGTCTTCAGGCTAGCCTAACCCGACGAGTAAGTCCATTCGGCCACTGAAGCGGGTATTAACTGCTATTAAAGGTAGATAAATAATATTACGATACGTTTATAAAATGAGCGCCGTTTCTTTGATTATCGCTCGTGATTTCGGTCAGCATGTCAATGTTTATTTACCCTCTTCGCTGGTTGAATGGTCTCTGAAGCGTCAATCTTGGTGTACTCAGAGTGTTTGCATCCATTTCCTCACTCTCCCTCCAGGGAAAAGAGGCTACACTTCCTCTAAATTCAACCTTTTTCCTCTATAATACATTAGTGTGATTATTTCATCTGCACCCTCCTCGGTGGCCGCATGAAATAAAGCGCTACTCTCGCAGTAGACTAAACTACCGATGACGGGAAGTTTGGGGCTCAAATCTCGGTCGGGTGTACTAAGGGTGGTTTTTTCTAAAATGGTTTTCCAATTGCTATCTAATTAAATGCGGGTACACTTCCTCTAGATATAACCTTCCTAATCCCTAAAACCATTAGCGTAATGAGTACATGTACATATGACCCGAAGGAATAGTAAGCTGAGGTCACAAAAAAAAAATGATAGGACTTTCTGTGATTGGTTCTCCATAACCCTCCGTAATGACAGTCTTAAATAAATTAAAAGTGGGTACAAATTATCCGGGTGTTATGGACTACGGACCTTACTGTTCGGTATAATGTAAAGAGCATTCTGCTACTGTGGATTCGATCTCTTATTATTATTATTATTATTATTATTATTATTATTATTATTACTATTAGCACCGCGTCTTATACCCGTTCGAGCTATACGTACTTAAGCTAATGTGTAATGGTAGGGTGATTGTGAGATGAAATGGAGGACCTACAGTTTAACGTGGAATCCGAACCACGGTGGAGGCCTGGCATTCCCGATCTCTTCTTACAGACAACAGACTATGTTCATAAAGGATTTAGAAAGACTATAGGGTATGTAAATGGAGTTTTATTTTAACATAGTAGCTGGCATTGTAGTCAACATTTTGAGAGAAGTTTTTTTTTAGCGTACAGTTCCATTCATAAAAATGTGTCTGGAAATTGGATACTTTTTTGAAGCACTCACATATGAACCTCTGTTTATTAATTTTCGTTGTTTGTAAAAGAATCTTTCCACAACATGCTAATTAAATTGCTTTTTATGTTACTCAAAGAGCAAACAATGAGAAGTAGAATTTATTATAGGCGTGCAGGTCGTATGTCATACACACTCTAATTAAAAGAACAATAAAAAATGTTCGGGTTAGGTCTCGTTAAAATAGTATGGTAGGGTGGGGTTATTTGGGTCATTTCAACCATAATGAAACCCACTTCTGTGACCGCATGGTCTGAGGCATACTCTCGCAGTAGACTAGACTGCCGATAACGTGGAAATCGAGGTTATAATTTTCCCATAATAGTTTTCTACTTTCACGCCACGCAAATGCGGGTACACTTTCTATAATATATAACATTCTTAATTATTAAATCCTTTAGCGTAATTAGCATATGAATGTGTAAACCAAAAGGGTAGTAAAATTCCGTACTAAGAAAAGCATAATGATGATCTTAACTCTTAAAACGGCCACAAATTTTCTTTAATCAACATATAAAATGTTAATATTTATAAGTTTAATCATATCCTATAAATTATATTCAGTACAATTAAAATTATTTAAAACAAATAGAATATATTTGATTAAATCTACAATGAATTGTGACTGGCGTTTTGGGGTAAGCGTGGGGTTATTTGAATCATGTTGCTATTTTATTATTTTAAAATAACAATAAATATTTCTAACCAGGTTTTTATATGCAAATAAAATGTTTATATGCATTTTATAGAGTTGAATTACGTATTTCAAAAAGACACCGATACAATCTTCACGCATCCAGTATTCCTTTTCCTCGTCTTTAATCTGAGCCGGTGACCTGATGGTCTAGGGGTAAGGTGTCAGACTTCTGTGCTGGCGGCCGGGGTTCAATCCTCGGTCCCGGCACAGATTTATCTGATTACCAAACCCTTCCTTCACCTCTGACAAGACATTTTGTGAATGTGGGGAATGCCAGGCCTCCACCGTGGTTCGGATTCCACGTTAAACTGTAGGTCCTCTATTTCATCTCACAATCACCCTACCATTACACATTAGTGTAAGTGCGTATAACCCGAACGGGTAGTAAGACGNCGGTCCCGGCACAGATTTATCTGATTACCAAACCCTTCCTTCACCTCTGACAAGACATTTTGTGAATGTGGGGAATGCCAGGCCTCCACCGTGGTTCGGATTCCACGTTAAACTGTAGGTCCTCCATTTCATCTCACAATCACCCTACCATTACATATTAACGTAAGTGCGTATAACCCGAATGGGTAGTAAGACGGGGTGCTAATAATAATAATAATAATAATAATAATAATAATAATAATAATAATAATAATAATAATAATAATAATAATTTACTCTGAGCTATCATATCGAGTTCATAATCTTCATCTTAAGGGTTGTGGGTGGAAGACTTGGGTAAGCTGGACCTTTTAAATTGTAAAATTAATTTCACTTTTACTTTGCTAACATATTTTTGTGGTATTAGATGTTAAATATATTTGTTTGAGCCCATTATATTTGTTCTTTTGCTTAGTTTTGACAGGTGATAGTAATATTTTAGAAATGCTTGATTTTACTAGATAGTAAGGTATTTTTATTAGTTTTAAATATAAAAAAATTTAATTCCAAAATACTTGTGTAGGTTTTTAAGACTTTTCCTATGTCATTGAAAGAAATTAAAAAAAAGTTAAAAGGGAAATTAGTTTTTCTGTTAATAATGAGGAAATGTTTGTTGAACTTTTAGAAGTTGTTTCAAGAGTATTATTAATAAAATATTATTTATTTTTTTGCATTAAATTATCTTTTTTGACTCACATATTTCTTCTTTTCCAGACAATCCACATATTTACACCATTGAGGTAAGAAATATGTAATTTAGATAAAGCTTACCTGAATTTTCGTGGAGGTAGTTTGAAAAACGATAGAGGTAAAAAAAACACTCCAGTAAACAAATACAGGATTCCAAAAATCAACTCTTCGTTTACAGAAACCAGACAAGATGAGACTGGTGAATATGTCCACGTGCTAATGGGTGCGGGTAGTTTAATCATTATTTTAGACAATATTATGAGTACAGTTTGATTTAGAAAGAAAGGGACATTTTTGAGGGTTATAAGAAACTAGAACTAATAATATAATAAACTAATATTAATTCTGACTGCAAAAAAGTACTTTCATATTTCTTAAATTCCTTCCTGACAGAATTATACTTTATCCATGCCCTATTTCAGGTACTGATGATGATGATGATGATGATAATGAGAAAGAGTTTTCAACCCATCTGTAGCTGGGCATGCACTCAACCCTTAGGCTGGTTAGTGCTGCCCACACCACCTGGTAGAAATCACATGTAATAGGGGGATTCAGAAAGTGCAGTGGCTTCCCGCTGCCTTCCGCAATGGAATTCTACTATCGAGCGAAAAAGAGACTACCAATTATGCCGGAAGGGTACTTTCGCATACCTTCCAGAGTTATTTTATATGCCACACTTGACATGGGACCGAAGGCTGTACTTCCTCTCCAAAGAAAGTTATGCTAAGGAATTTTTATCGACCTTTGCTGGGTTTGAACCCACGAGTCTTGGGATCTAAGGCAAACATTTTACCCCAGGACTACTAAGGAGAATTCACTTGGAAAATAGTGCTGGGTGGGGGGAGAAGATTACCCCAAGCATAGACGGTCAGAATTGAATCCTGGCCTTCTGGATCAGGGCCAGGCGTGCTAACTGCGTTCCTAACCCTGCCCGTAATAATTTATGGTACACCATTTTTGGCAAGGGCCATTAAAACTCCATTTATATGTAGGTCGTGTGTCCGATAGGAGAATTAAGATCTCCAGTGAACACGATCCGTCCGACCGGTCGGCGGGATCCACGGGCGCCTTGTTAAGTCGTGCATCCTTTTACCATAAATTAAGTTTTTCTTTATGGTCCTGGCTGAGATATATCCGTGTTCACAGGACAGGCGCCGCTTAGAAACCATTCTACAAAATACAATATACACCGGACCCCAACACCGGTGGGCACGTGGACAAGGTCGTCAGGTCCGTACAGTCTGGTTTGCCGGTGACGGGGAAGTCGGTGCGCTAATCTGAGCCAGGTGTACTGAGGTTTATTATTCCTAAACAGTTTTCTAATCTTCCTCCATGTAAATGCTGGTCAATTTTACTATTAATTATATTTTCATCATTACTACCACATTAGTGTAAGCATACGGATGGCCCGAACGGTTAGTAGGACATGTTACATTTTATCTTAAAAGTAACACTATTCCAAAAATTTCCGCGTTGTAACTTTTACTTTTTTTTTATATTAATAACCAATTACTATGCATTCAAAAATTTAGTATTCCCCTCAAAACTAGTCTTTCCGCCCAAATTAAACTGCCCCCCAAAACTAGTCTGCCCCTCGAAACTGGTTCGACTTCAAAAATATAGTTTCCTCCAAAAAACTATCCTGTTTCTTAAAACCAACCTGACCTCAAAAAACTGGTCCGCCAACTCCAAAAATTTAGTTTGTTTTGCAGTGCGTCTCACTTTCCGTTTGGGTTATTGGCATATGTACAGTACTAATTAAGCTAATGTGCTAAAGGTGATAAAGTTGGAGTTTAGATTAAGTGTACACACAATTTCCCGAAGAGATAGTGGAGATAAATTTAGGAAAAAAATAATCTCAGTACACCCGACCCGGGTTTAACCCTGATTTCCCTGTTATCGGCAGTTTAGTCTACTGCGAGAGTGACGGTAATTGAACACGGGACCATGTAAAAGTTGTCCTTTTTTCAGTATTTGAATTTGGTTCAACTGTCAGGACTAATCCTGTGGACAATCATCACGTATTAAATTGTAGACCACATGAATTAATATTCAAACAATTTTATAGATGTTTATTGATGTGTTAATAACAACAATAATAATAATAACGTCATTCAAAAAGAAAAAATGTTTTATATATCAATGAAAGTATCAAAGAAGATCCCTAACAAAGTTTCAAAACATAAAAAGAAGTAAGATGTTGAAAATAATGCCAGATCGTATGAACACGCTCTTAAGAAAAACAGATAATCCCAAAATCATCTTGACCCACAACTTTTTAAAAAGTTTGTTTACACAACAAAAACGAGATCCTAATATAGATTCTGCTTATTACATACTAATCAGGATTGTAAAGCGGAAATAAATGTAGACTAGGGTTTGTTGATGTTACCTTATTCAGAGAAATTATGGCACTAGTCACAACCACAACCTGTATTTCTCGACCTTGGCGAGATAAAACCTAACAAATGACGGAAATAACATTTCTAAGTATCAAGTGAATTAAATAAATGGTTAGTAATGGGATTATTGTATGCACCTTGAGACTTTAAAAAAATTCAACATGTCACTTTGTTTTAAATATATACAAAATTGGGAGGTAATTTATTGGAAACTAGGGG